>ML323362.1:0-103809 GCA_005239505.1 Nicotiana paniculata | reverse complement strand
AAAAAAAAAAAAAAAAAAAAAAAAAACATTATACTCATTCTGAACTACGGTATGACTTGATCCTCTTCACCGAGGTACATAGGTAGCTTAGATTTTCATTCTGAGTTCAGTCACATAAGTTCAAAAGATACAGAATCTCCCAATTATTGTCCGAATGAAGCACGATGGAATGTAATTCATTCAATCAGTATTTGAAAATCGAGCTGGGATACCATTCTTCTGTTAAACTTTGGATCTCATTTGATTTAAAGGGGGCAAGCCGCTATGGTAAATTGGTGTCTTCAATGAAATGATTAATATCTTTTAGGATGTTTCCAAGAATTTGCATTGAAGTCGGGGGATTCGTTATGCCTTCACGTTTCCAAACCTTCAAGTTATTTTGGCCTGCCTTCATGACATTTCAAATTTAGTGAAACTTGGACCCAAGATATTTGGTGAGAATTAAGCTGTTGAATTTCAGTTTTTGACAATTAAAAAGGTCTTAGTATCTTAATTCTTCCATACCAAGATACAAGTATTTTGGTGAAGTCGTGCTAATTTGGAACTGTCGGCATATCAGGAACCAAAGTTGATTTTGAAATATTATCTGAAACTATCCTTAAGTAATTGAATCTTGAATTTTTGGATATGTTATCTATTTGGAAGTTAAGTTTCCAATAGATCAAACGGTTCGTGATTTCGACGTTCCTACAGCAAGATACAAAAGTTTTGGTGAAGTCATGCAAATCTGAAACTGTCACTGTGTCAGGATTTAGTATTGACTTCAAAATATTATCTGAAACTATACTTAAGGAATTAAATCTTAAATTTTGTATATGTTATATATTTGGAAGTTAAGTTTCCAATAGATCAAACGGTTCGTGATTTCAACGCTCCTACAGCAAGATACAAAAGTTTTGGTGAAGTCGTGCAAATCTGAAACAGTCACTGTGGCAGAATTTAGTATTAATGTCAGAATATTATCTGAAACTATCCTTAAGGCATTAAATTTTTCATTTTGGATATATATTTGAAATTTAAGTTTCCAATAGATCGAACGGTTCATGATTTCGGCATTCCTATATCAACATACAAAAATTTTGGTAAAGTTGTGCAAATCTGAAGTCGTCGCCGCGTCAGAATTTAATATTGATTTCGAACCATTATCTGATTCTATAATTAATGAATTAGATCTTGAACTTTTTATATGTAATATATGTGCAGGTTAAGGTTTCAAAAAATCAAACGGTTCGTAATTTTGACTTTTCTACACCAAGATATAATTTTTTTATGAGACTGCTCAAATCTGAAATTTTCAACGTGGTGAAATATAAAGTTGATTTCAAAATATTATCTGGGTCGATTCTGAAGGTGTTTGATTCTAAGTTTCGGATATGTTTTAAATATTGAAGTCTAATTTTCGAGAAATCAAACGGTTCATTATTTGGACTCTCCTACGATGAGATATGAATCTTTCGTTACGAGTACGAAAAGCTAAAAATTATGCGACCAAGATAAATGTCAGACAATATAAAGCAGAAGAGAAGCAATCTTATTTAACATGAAATAAATATCCACTAGGTCAATCTAACATAAAGATAAAAGGATAGATAATGCTAATATCCTAATCTAAACAAAACTTGTAGTTGATCAATTCTTGACAGCTAGTCTCCAAGTTATTCTTCTTCTCCTCCAAATTGGTCGAATCTTCATCAGTCAGCAAATTTACGTTGTCAAATGAAGAGACCTCAGTCTTGCAGCTAAAACTTTTGTCTGAATCTCTTCAACCTCCTTTTGATTCGCTTCTATAACACCTTCGAGGTTCTCCCTCTCTTGTTTTAATGTCTGCAACTTCTTCATGACTCTTTTTAGTTTCTTTTCACTAGAGGAAACTTTCTTGACTTTCTCACTTTCTTCAAGTTTGAATGACTCGAGGCGCTCTTTAGCTTTAGAAATTAGCTCTAGCTTCTCATCTTCACTGGTCTTATCAGCCATATTGGATCTCTCTTGGTCCTATGACACGGCAAGCTCAAAAAGAGAATCCAGTAAACTCTCTAATGGAGAAAGATCCAAAATATTCGTCTTCTTCATATCCTCAAAAATCTCGGCGATTTGCTCCCTATAATATGAGAGTAGTTCTGTATGAGTTTTGGAGAGTTTGTTGCAAATATCTTCCAAAAGTCCCAAGACGAATTCTTTTTTGCGATTAAAGACAATGCTCTTTCCTTCAAAAATAGATAATACTATATTTATCATCGGTGGGATGCGAGTTATCTCGTTTAGAGTTGGTTGTTTAGGGCTCTGTCACGAGGAAGAGATAACTCCTTTGAAGATGACTTCAATATAGATTTAGGCCCTCCAATAGATTCGTTACTCACTTGCGGCTTATCATGTGCGGATACTACCGGATGCCCAATGGCATTTAACTGCATAAGGAAAAGGAAAGAAAGTGAATATTTCTTTAGTAGGCCATTCGTTTGGTTAAAAAAAATAAAAAGAAGGGGCAAGGTGATTGTATTTTTACCTCCTTGTTACAAGCTGCAGGCGTTCTCGAGGGACTATCAACACTTGGAACCTCTACGATCTCCACTGGGTTAGGCCGTTTCCTTTTCCAGTTTTGATCTTCATTGGTACTCTTCCTTGTATCTTGAGGAACTTGCGTGCTAAATGGAAGAACTAGAGGGTGCTTCTCTAAATCCGTTGAAGTGCACACCACCTCTTTCAAAGCCGCCTTTGAGGATTTAAGTTTCATTTTCTTATGTTGTGTAGCTACTTTTGGGATTGGAGTACGTGGCTCTTTAACTTTTGGGAGAGTTTTTCCAACACCTTGATCTTCACCTCCTAAGGAGTAGTAGACTTTAGCCCAACATTGTCTACCAAAGCTTGTAAATTATTCTCGAGAAACTTCCCATATGCTTTCTCCCACCAAGATATATAATTGGTGGAGAAAGGCTTCTCCAAAGGATCCCCTGTTAGGGGAAAAACCGCACGTGACATAGATCTATACAGTGTGCAAATCCTCCAAAATCTGAGTCCTTCATCTAAAGAGGCGTTACGGATATACTTCTCAAAAAAATCGGGGACGTTCTGGTAAAACCCGAATTGACGACCAAACCGATACGGGCTATATGGCTCGATGATGAATGAGTTACCATACCTCAAAGGGAGGTAATTAAAACGTAAGCTCATGAAGTAATTTGACTCCAACTCTTGAGGGGCATCGTTATCCACATAATAATAAGGACGAGAATTGGTTAACATTGTTGGTGTCCAAACTATATCCTCCCCAGTGTGGATGCGTTTTCTCGCATCCTTCTCGTCAAAGTACCTCGTAGCTCCCTCTCTTGAGTATTCCACTATCAAAGGGACAGACGGACCCTTAGCAAGTGGATAATGGGTTTTGAGGTAATCTGCAAGCCAGTCGTAAACATAATGAATGGGAAAACAAACTTTGACCTGATCAAGTTGGGAAGAAAACGAAATCTTATTCAAACCATGACTAATACTTGCCAAAACTAGGACCGCAAGGCTAATCTTTCGCCCGCCTGCCATCGTGCTTGCCATCTTAAAAGTCTCGGAAGAATGAAGTTTTCTGCCTTGGGAAACACAAAGGCATATAGCCAAATTGATAAGAATGCTGCTACATAAGTTTCATCTTTCTTTTCAACCCTCACCCTAAGCTTGGAGAATATAACTTCTTGATACCTTGACCACCTCGTTGTCTCTGGAATGACTCCATTAGGATTATGTGTCGACTTTAGGCGCGCGGATTTCTTTTCCTTTCGCAGTTGGGCAGGTTTATACATTAAAGTTTTTTTATACCAAAAATTTGTCCACCTGCTGAAGGAGACTTTTTGGTTAGCACCCGTACCTTCCTTAAGGTAATGGAAGGTAGCAAATTAACACTCGCAAGATCGAGGGATAAATCTCATTTGTTTTTTGTCCAAACCGATAAATTCTCTTGTCTCAGGTACCACTTCTCATACGGAGAACCCACAATGGGAAGACCTCCAAGGATATGTAAGTCCCAAAGAGAGATAGATAGTTCCCCAGCTGATGTAAGAAGCGTGTTCGTCTTGGGGCACCAAGCCTCACAAAATGCTTGCAAAATATTTGAGTTTCGATCATAAGTGAAAAATGAAGTGTAGACAACATCATAAATATTTGTTGTACTTAGGGTTTGTTGGCTTCCACCAAGTACATCTCAGCCCATTCCCAATATCCTGGAATATGACGATACTCGCCCTCGATTGTTGTTGTGCTTTCCCAACGTACTTCGCCTTGAATTATACGACGTCCTAAGTCTGGAAAGGTGCTAGCAATGTTTACGTGGCGATGGATTGGCGCTTGGAGAGACCACATCTTGGACAATGGATTAGAAGTTGACATGTTCTCCAAGGTCCAGTTTTCTATATAAAGGGTGTTCCTCAAAGAAGGCCATGAGGCTGCATATCGGCCAACTTGTGGGGTGTGAACCAAAAGCTTGGTTTGTTCTATGCCATCTTCAGTCTCGATTAGGAGATATCTAAGCTTAGAGGAAGATGAAGTATAGTCTCTGAAATTTGCCATCTCTTCGGGCTGCAAAAAAAAAGGGTCACCAAAATCCAAATCAAGAATATTAGAATGGGCACAAAGGTCTGAATGAATGAAATGGCCTCCAATAGTCGGACTACATTGAGAGTAATCTCTCCAATAGTCAGATCATTTTGAGAGTAATCTCTCCGGTAGTCGGGCCACATTGAGAGTAATCTCTCTGGTAGTCGGGCCACATTGAGAGTAATCTCTCTAGTAGTCGCGTCATATTGAGAGTAATCTCTCGAGTAGTCGGGCCATATTGAGAGTAATATCTCCAGTGGTCGCGCCATGAGAGTAATCTCACCGATATTCGGTCAAGGATGAGTACCCATCCCCTCACACCCTAAGATCACCATCTTCATGCAAGAACTTGTACTTGCCTTCTTGGCCTACAAAAAAAAGGACAAAGAAAATACAAAGGAATTAAAAAAAATTACCTTTGTGCAGGATTCCTAAACGTCAAAGGTCGAAGTAAAAGTGACTTTGCGGATGACGCTTGTTTTAATCAATTACCATGAGAATGCAGGTTTATATAGCTAATGAAACAAAGCATTAAAAAGTAGTTATGGGATGTGGGATCAGCGGTCAAGCGTTCCTACTGCAAATAGAATTCGAATGTCTCCTACTCCAAATTGAAGTCTTTTCCTATAAAAGTCTTAATGTGGTGTATTTTGTGTTTGGGTACGTGTTACCGTTTCAGAAAGATGAAGTGCTTTGATAGAATGTCTCTTTTACAGTAGTGGCAATTTTGTACTTCAAGCCTTGTTTCGAAGTTCAATAAATATACATCCCAACAAGTCATGAAGTATGAGACATTTGTAGGCATATAAATTTTATTAAAATTAAATTCTTAAAATTATTTGGACTATATTTTAAATTCAAGATATATTGGTCCAAATAAATATTATGGGTTAATATAATTGAATTAATTATATAAGTTCAACATATATGGATTAAATAAATAACTCTTAATTTATTGGGCTAACCCATTTAATTGGGCTAAAGTGATGAGCCCACTTCATTAAGCCCAAAATGTCATCCTCCTAGAGGCCCAATTTTGTGCCACGTGTCAAATGACGTGGCACGCCGAATCAAACGGAAGAGCCAATAGGATCTTGCCACATGTCAAAATGACAAGGCATGCCAAATCACATTGAAAGGCCAATGAAATCGCACCACGTGTGCCCGTGACATGTTCTGGCCAATCAAATGCTGCCTTGTCACACTTTAATTTGATTGGTCGGAAAGAGTTTGTTCTTATCACAACTCTTCCCTCCCACAACTATAAATAGGGGTTTTCATAACCCAGGAAGACACCAGAAGTTATAACAAGAAGCAAGAAAGAGCTCGTGGATCAAACGTTGCAAATTCCTCCATAAGTTTCAAGCTTAAAGCAATCAAGTTCAAGCTCAAGAACGAAGAACAAGTCAAGATTCAAGGAGTACGATTTCAAATCAAAGTTCGTGCTAGTTGAATTCAAGATCATCGTTCGTGGAAGCAAATATAGATTCAAGATCAAGCTCAAAGGCTCTTGAATTTACTTACTATTGAAAAGAAGAAATAAGAGGATTCATAGAGATTGTACACTCATATTATTTGAATTAAATACTACGATTGTTGCGATATTTTTCGATCTTGATTTTTTTTTCTCGACGCAAATTATTGTCTACACTTTGGTTTGCAATGGAAAAATTTTAAAAAAGGAGGTTGCTGATAGCAAGAAAGGAGAAGCGATGAGCTTTGAATATTTTCTTTACTGTAGAACAGATCACACATAGAAAGGAAATATAGAACAAGAAAAAGAAGGGGAAGAAGAGAAAAGTTAAGCTTGCGTCAAGATAACAATGTAATCTTATTTGAACTGGTATTACTATGCGCGTGATCCTAGACGGACTTGAGCTAAATTCTGACACTAAGATTAAATTTGGTACAACTGCAGTGGACTATAAATGAATTCCTAAAGTGAACAAATTAGTTCATATATGATCCATGAACCAGAATGAAGGAATTGTTGAGAATTAATTTTAATAGAGTAGGAGCCTAAGAGAGGATTTTTTGATGAAATCAAGATGTGAGTAATTTCAATTGTAACTCGTTATCTCATAATTTTATGAATTTCGAGGTTAACATATGGTAACACTAGAGCTATATTGATTAATAGATTGCATACAAATTAAGCATTTAGATAGATAAAGAGTCGAGCTGTCGTTTGTTGGCATCGAAAAACGAATAGTAACCTTATTGCAATTTGTGTTTATGTAACTTGTATTATTTATACATGATTATTATATAATATATATATATATATATATATATATATATATATATATATATATATATATTATAGAATATTCTAAATTTACATGTCGGATAAGTCCTTTACTTAATATGATACTAAAATATTTATTTGAGATGTTTACCATTAATTTAAATATTTTCATTGTTATTGGATATGTTATAGTGTTACCTGAAATTTCAAAATACAATTTATATGATTTGAGAAGAACTTAAATGCCTTGTACCGTATTAAAAATATTTTCATACGAGTATTTAGGTTTACAAAGACAAGTATAAATCTCAGAAGACTTTGAAGGATCTCAAAGCTTACGGCAGATTCGTTAGACCTAGTATACCTTTTAAATTTTGGAGTATTAATTATAGGTTTAACCGTCACTAGTGAAAAAATTAAACTAGCATATTATTACCGATTTTCCTTGAGCAAGGACCAGCATTATATTTGACTTCTTCCATATAGATTTTTGACTTGTTCTCAATTAAAACGAATGTGGTTAAATGTTATTATTTCAGTGAGCTAGTGACTCACTTCTCGCTATTTTCTTACAAAGACCGCAATTGACGCCAATGAGGATTGTGTTAACTAGAGCGTGCGAGTTGATAGTCTCTGGTGAGTTCCCCATTAATTTGTGTAGTCAAGGAGCTCATTTAATTGGTGTCGTCATTTTCTTTTAAACTCTTAAAGTCATTTCATTAGTCATTTTTATTAATGTCATGAGTAATCATTCGTTATTATAGACCTATGACTAATATTAAACTTTCTTATCGTGTTTTTTAAAATGGATTTAGTATCACTATTTTGCAAATAGTTGATTTATAACCTGTTTGGCCAAACTACAAAAATCAGCTTATTTTGGGAAGTACTTTTTTCAAATGTACTTTGGTGAGAAGCAATTTGTGTTTGGCTAATTAATTTGAAAAGCGGTTCTTAGCAACAATTAGTATTTTCCCAAGCTTTTAAAACCTACTTCTAAGTGTATTTTTTTCAAAAGTGCTTTTCAAAAAAAATACTTTTGGAGAGAAGCTAATTTTTTCTGCTTCTCCAAAACTGCTTATGCTTCTCCTCAAAAGCACTTTTTTCTTCTAAAAGTTTTGGCCAAACACTTCAACTTTAGAAAAAAAAGTTTTTCTTAATTGAAAAAAAAAGTGCTTTTGGCTTTGAAAAAGTTTGGCCAAACAAACTATTAGAATGGTGAAGCATTGCTTGAATGGTAAATAAAGATTACGACTTGTTTTGGTAGTATTGGTTGATTTTGCTATTGCTTTTTGAGACAAAAAATTTATGGATAGTCCTAAAATTTAGAAAACTATGTTTGATTTTTTGTAAGATTTCGATAAGGCTTACTAGAAGGTACTTGCTTCTAACCGTCAATCATGATCTTAAATTAGGTCGTGCCAGTTATAAATGACTATGAGTTTATGACTTTAGGAACTACATGTAGGTGACTATAAGAGTCTGTTTAGCAAAGCTTCTAGGAGGCCGAAATTATTTTATTTGGTCTAAAAAGTATTCTTTTGGAAATTTGAGGTGTTTGACCATGATATAAAGGTGATTTTGAGTGGCAACATAAATAATTTTTCTTCTTTTGAAAAGAACCTATAAATTCTAGCTTCTTTTAAGAAGCAACAGCATAAAATTAATTTATAAAGATAAAAATATCCTTATGATAAATTCATATTTTTTAAATTATTCCTTATTAACTTTAATTTTTTTTATTCCTATCATCTCTTTCTTCTCTTTTTTATTGTTATAATATTTTTATTCTCCTTTTTATTCCTCATTGAAATAATCTCTCTACCATAAATAGATCTTTTCTTTTCTCTTATTTTTTTTTTTTTTTTTTTGTTTTCTTATTACTCTTTGAATGAACAAACTTAATCAAAAAATTCAAGCAGCACTTTTTCACCACATATATATTTTCTTTTGTAGTATGCTAAATTATATGGTCTCTTATATTTTTTTCGCGTACATGCATATATTTTTGTTGATAGAATGTAATACCACAATAGATAATAAATTTCATACATGTAATCTGTTATAATATTATTTCTTTCATATATCTATATTTTATATTGACTGAAAGATTTTTATATTTAGCATTTTATGTTCTATACTTTAATTAAATAAAAACAAAATATTTCTTAAATTCTTTTACAATTAACATTTAAAATCATGTTTTTTAAAAATAATATGATATAAACTAAATTTTTGTTGTCCTTTTTCGTAATTAGACACTCAAAAGTACTTTTAAAAAGATTGAGTAAACACAATTTACTTATCAAATATTGCTCAAAGCACTTGTGAAATGAATTTGCCAAACATAATGGTTAAGCTTCAAATATAATTTTTTCTAAAAAAATTTTTAAACAAAAATATTTTTATAAATAAATAATTTTTAACTGCTTGACCAAATGGGCTCTAAATTTACTGTTCACTCACCGTCAAAGTGGCGAGTGGGCATTGGTTGTCCGAAAAGTAGCCGTCACTTGACTAGTTTGACCATTACATACCTATCCCTACACACCATGATTGAGACATTTTGATATTTTCCTAATATGAAGTATTTTTAGTTATATAAGTTTTAAAATTTTTATAGTCACACGAATACTATAGCTTAAATTTTTATTGTTTCTTCTTTTTCCTAATATTTCTTTAGTTATATTTATAATCTTAAAAATAAATTATCAATTATAATAAAAAGTAACTTAACAATAAAAAAAGATATTACTGATGAACACCTAAGCTAAACTCCATCAGATAAACTCGTCATTGCCGCATACTTCAACCAGGGGCGTAAAGCGGTGTTGATATTTTAAGAGGTGAACTAATAAAAAACTACAAATCGAAAGTAACTATTTCAATCGAGCCTACATAACTCGTTAGATCCACGTTTGGGTGAAGCTCTATTTAAACTAAAACAGTAAGTGGTTGAAACTTAAAAGATGTTAAAGTATAATATCCTGCCACAGGGAAGTTAAAGAGAAAAATCCTAGTGTTATTTCCTATTTTCACGTCACTTCATTTATATTGAATCTCCTCTGTGCATTTTTTCAAAGAATTTGTGTGTTTACCTTGAAAATGATAATTATAATTATATTTAATTTTGTGATTCTAAAAATATGTGATCTATTTTAATACTAGTTATTTAGGCAATAGATGCTAAGTGAGGAGTAAAAAAATGAGATAAGACCGAAGGATAATGAGATTATGCAAACCGAGCAGGTGAGATACGTGGTCTCGAGCTTGGTCGAAATAAGGCCTCGAGGTCGAGCTCAAGGGTTTAACAGAGAGCAGTCGATGAGGATACAACAGTATTGAAGGCCTCGAAGATGGCCTCTTTGTGATCAATGATGAACAATAAATGAAGAACAATTTAATGAACACAATAAATGAAAGGTAATAAATCAATGGAATAATTGTAAAGAATGTTTGAGTTGGAGAGCAGAAAATGTTCTTGTTCTTGTATTGAATATCATGTGTCTTACAAAATGACAAGGGTCCCCTTTATATAAGAGGGGGAAACCCAACATAGTACATATGCAATTAATACAAATATAGGTGGTTGGTATAACCATTTAATGTCATGGTACGAGTTTGTACTATTTTGCGTACTTGGTCAGCTTTAGCCACGTGCCTTTTGGGAATTTTGCACCTTTCCATGTTGGTCTTCGATTTGCACTGCCCTGAGTTCAAGGATCCTCGACATGCCTCCTTGATGCCACAACTCGAGCTACTTCGAGCCTTCTGAGTGCCGTAATGAACATAAAAGCAGGCTCTCTGATTTTAGCCGTATATAGATAGTCCCCGCATTTCTTATAATGAAGTGATAAGAAATGGCCTTGGACTCTTGCTTCTTCGATATCCCTATTATGACGTCAGTCTCCTCAGAGCATTAAATGACGTGACATAAAAAGCTGCAGAGAGGGCGCTGTCAGCACAATTCTCGAGAAGCTCACGAACCGCTATTGGTTCGACCTTTCCGCTTCAAAACATGCCTAAAGGGCTTCTATAAATACATCAATCACTTGCCTTTTCATAATTTTGCAACATCTTCAAGTCTTCAGAATTTTACTAAGTGTTCTCTATTCTCATTATCTATCTGCGTTTGCTTCTTCATTTTCTTTCTTCAAAACTCAGTTATAACCATGGCAAAAACTTCCAAAATGGTACCTCAAAAGGAGGGAGCCGCTTCTTCATCACGCCCGTATAAGGGAAAGTAAAAAACTCCTCCTATCATCGAGCATTGCATCCCTGGTCCTTTCGACACCGTCTCCGATTTCACAATGGAAAACCCCCCTTCTACACCGGGCCGATGCGAGCCCATGTCTCGATATATAAGCGTAGTATCCGATACAGAGAGGGTAAAACTTGAATTCCGTTGGGGGAGGCGGCCCGAGTAGAAATCCCTACAGCTGACGAAAGCATAGTCACGTATAAGGCTGGCTTTCTCAGCGTATATACATACCCTTTTACTCTAAGCCCCGTAGATTCTTCCTCTCTATCGATTGACCCGGTGATTCTTGACTTTTGTCGTGAATACCGAGTGACAATCGGTCAGATTTATCCTTCTTTTTGGAGGATTGTATATATGATTCGACACATTACCAACATGGTCGAGGGAATGACTTTCATCCTAGACCAGTTGATCAGATTATACATCCCTCATCTCTTCCGAGGAGGCCTAATTAAGCTGCATCGTCGATCTGCCAAGGCGTTCTTCGCCTGCATCGACAAGGATGAAGATCGGGGATGGGTGGGCCGATTTGTTAGAATTAGAACTTCGGACATCATCCCTGCTAATAGAATGTCGTTCCTGGAGGAATGGAATATGAAACATAAGTATCCCTGTATTGAGTATGTTTTTCCACCTCTTTTTCTCTTGACTGACTTTCTTCTAATTGTGTAGCCACCGTTTAGTTCCCCGGCGCGGTCCAAGACCTTCCGGGATGGATTAAACTTTTGGACTCTGCTCTCCCATATAACAAACGCGTCTGGCGTGATTTGTCCAGAACACGGTGGCAGGCTAAGAATCACGGTATGTTCTCATGTTGTTATTCCCTTATTCTTTGAAACTATTCTCGATGGTGGTGATTTTGATACATCATGCTTGTGCAGGCCTAGGGGAAGGCGTGTTGATGAGACCGCCCCCTCCTGGTGAGGAAGAGGTTCCAAAGACTGCCAGGGACAAGAAAAGGAAGAAGGAGGCCTCGACGGAGTCTCCAAAATCCAAAAAGGCAAAGGCTCGGAAGCCCAAGACCGATGCCACGGTCCTATCCTCAATGGCCGTTGAGAGCCTACGATCCGAGGAAGAAAGTGATGATACCTTCCCTTGGGTACAAAGGGAAAAATGAAGCGCTGATGCTTCGAGAGTTTTTGGGCGGTCGTCTGCTGAGTTGGAGGCGGCCGATGCAGACTCGCCTTGTGCTGAGGAGGCCCTAGAGGAGGGTTCAGGTGGAGTCCCCAAGCCGCTCGCCGGACATGGTACAATCCGCGTCGGTGAGTTCGAGGGGTCTGCTTCCGAAATTTTTCGGGGGTGAGAGGAAGCCTCAATGGAGGCTGATGTTGCCGGTGGATTTCAATCGGGCCCATCATTTTCTCCAGGGGAGATACGAGATGCCCAAGATAAGAATGCCCACGGTTTGGGGACCTCTCGTGGAGAGGATGATACATTTAGAGACTATTTTGATGGTGTATGGGAGGAGACCGATGTCGACGCCCCCGTTGCCCTCGAGGAGGCCGAGAGGCTCCAAAAGCAGGTGACATTCTCGAAATAATATGCTGCTCTTCGACTTTCTACTCTTGCTTTCTAATTTTCTTCCTTTGTGTTGTAGGCCAAGAAGATGTATGACCAATCCTTCTCCAAGATGCAAGATGAGTTGACTCATCGTGGAGAGGAGCTTGAGAAGCTTATATCGGAGTCGGTTGAGCTGGAGGCTCTATGTTCCCAAAAAGAGGAGGAGTTGATCAACCTCGGGGCAGGCTTGGAAAGAGCACTCCAAGAGAGGGCTGACTTCATCGAGAAGGTACTCGGGTACCCACAATTTTATCTTTCACTGGCATACTTGGTGCTAATAAACTTTATTTTCTGTGTCTTTCAGATTAGGCAGAAGGATGCCTTGGTGGGGCGACTCCGAGAGGATGTTGTGGTCAAGGACGCCGAAATGCTTAAGCTGGCGCGGCTGGATGATGTCGTGGCTTCGGAGAGGGACACGCTTCGGGGGAAGTTATCCTCGATTCAAGACCTTCTTCGAGGTTCTTAGGAGGAGGCTGCTACATTATCTGTAGCCAAGTTTGAGGACGATGAGTTTGTCTCCTCATACAAAAGGGATGCTGCTACCGCGAATGTCCGGGCCAGGGAGATATCCGAGAAGGCCGAGCTAAAACTGGCTCGGGCGGTTGCCCATGCACTTACAAGCCAGGAGGCAAGCCTTCGAGGAAGCGAGCGCTAAAGGTGTCGATCTCTTTGCTGAGATTGAAGAAGCCAGGGCCCTGGAGGAAGAATCGGCAGTGTCGACTACGTCAGATGAGGGATCTGAAAGTAGCTCGCGCAGTAGCGAAGGCGAAAAGTAGATTTACCCACTATTTTGCCTTTTCCCTTTTTTGTACATGGGACCCTCGAGGGGAATTTTTGTAGGAATACCCTTGTAAATACATTTTTGAAATAAAATATATCTTTGTTTCATATCTCCCAAACTTTACCCTGCAATGCTTACACAAAAGTCGACTTTCAAGCTTTGATTTTAGCTCTTCGGAACCCATACTTGCAATAATAGAGCCCCTCGAGATCGGACACCTTCTCGAGGATAGGTCGGCATTGTGAGCATGTAATTTTTTACCTACTAAATACTCCTACAAAATTTGATAAATAAATTAATTTATAGACGATTGTTTGTTGAATTTCAGTGTTTATTGTGAATTATTTGCATTTCATGGTCATAATCCATCTTTTAAAAAATTTACAAAATGATAAATATTAAAAAATATATATTTTTAAATTGAATAATTAGGTTTTGGCTCAATTTAATACTTAGTTGTCTAATTCAATCATTTTTATTAGGAAAAATTACAAAAAAAATTGCTTTCTAAATAATTAGGAATGTTAATTGATAGTTTCACTTTAATTAATTCATTAATTAAGTCATAATTAGATGAAATTAGGTTAAAACTAATTATGATTAATTAGAATTATTTAAATTAATTTAATTAGTTAACCTAAGTGTCCAAAGACTTAAAGACTATGAGAATCGGACCTGGGCCAATGCACCCAGGCCTAAAACTCCCTTCTCACTACCCATCTGCCTAGCCCAAATCAATTAAACCCTTCCGGCCCCCTACACTACCCAAATGACCTTGTTTAGTAAATAAACAAATCCCAACCGTTGATCAAAATACATCAAACGGTTGGGAACTCCCCAAAGCCTAAAATATTTAAATGTCCAAACGGTACCCCCCACCCCACATGAACCTAAGTCTAACACCCCCTCAAAGACCGTCTCTCTCTCTCTTCTCTCTAATCTCACTAGAGCCGCCATCCCTCCGCCTTAACTCCCCCGGCCGGAAATCACCTCCGGCGGCGGAGCACTGCCAATCAAGCCCAAATCTTCACCAGACCATCTCCTCCCCCTTCTCAATCATCTCCTACCATCTATTTCACCAAAAACTCACTCAAATTTCTCTAATTTTAAATCTAAAAATGGGAAAACCTAGTTTTCACATGCTCGTTGATCTGAAGTCTTTCAATAGCTCCTACTTACATGGATCAATAGCTCTCGTTGAGTGCTATTGATTCATGTGGGTTTGAGCTATTTTCAAACCCCGCCGGAGTCCGGCCAAGGTCTAGTGACCTCAAACTTTACGGTCAAACCACCCCACTGGTACTTCCCCCCTCTCTGTGTTTATTATTATTTTCCTTTTCTTTGTTTTTTTCTTTTCATGATGCAGAATCCTATGTGTTTTTTTTTTGGATTACTATTTTAGCATGTTTTGGTCGATTTACCTTTGTTTCTATTAATGTCGTTATTATTCCGTCTTAAGTTAACATCATGCTTTTAATTGTTCAGCATGATCATTAATGTGAATTCCTTATGATTCTGTCCATAGTCTCCTATGTGTGTTTTCCTTAGTTTATTGTTAGTCGTCTACAATACTGATAATCATGTGATTAGGATTTTTATTTGCTTAATCATATGTTTGTTTGTAATTGAAATGTCAAAATAGGATTCCTGGTCTTGATTTTCTTATTATTGACTGCCGTTGGTTAACTACCAATAAGGATCGTTATTTGATTGATTATATGCCTTATTGTGTGATTAGTTAAGATTAATTGCCAATGAGATAGAATCTCCTAATCATCCCTACTTAGATATTTAGTCAACTAGGTCTTAATCAATTAACTGAAGTAAATCGATTAACCTAAGTTCAAGGAATTGAATTAATCAACCCAAGTTAATTAACAAGCTATCAAACTAGAATTAATACCTAATAGTCAAATTAACCTAAACCTAGGTAACTAGTAAGTATGGTTAGAAACCAACTCTAGGTTATGGTTGGAAAACAACTCTAGGAACCTAATCAACTAACCCTTAACTAACTAACCTAAATCCTAGTTAAGAAGAACTAATTAGGTTTGGATAACCAAAGTTCCTAACTAGGATCAACTAACTAGAGCTAATAGTTAACCACAATCAAAACCTAACCCTAGTTACCTAAAGGGTAATTCTAGGGACTCTAAAGGGTATTTTTGGAATTTTAGTTGAAGGAATCTTGGGTGTAACAACCAACGAACCTTCTAGAATTATAGAATCAGAATTTTAGGGGTATTAAGGTCATTATAGGGGCTATAAACTTCTAGAATAAGGGCAGTTGTCCCACATAATGAGTGACACCTGCCTTTGTACTATTTCAGCCTATTGGGATAGGGAATATGCCAAGTATAACAAATTTCAAAAGGTATTAGTAGAACAAAAAATCTTATTTCCTTTCAAAAGTTAATCAAGAATCTTCTTGGGTTTTCAGTCTTGGTTCTCCTTCAGTTTCTGATTTTAAACTTACCTAGGTTAATTTCTTGGGAGCTGTGTTTGTTTGAGGTTGATGTTTGTTTGCTGCCTGATTACTCTTTCTTCATTCTCTCTTGGCCTGACCTTTATTTGGTCAGGATTTCTTTGTATTCTTGCTCTTAAAAGGTATGTAACGTTATGCTCTTGATTGAAGAATTTCTGTGTTTAAAACCTGTTTACTTTAGCTGAATTTTCTGCCAGTTTTCTTTTCTTATTCATGGATATATGAGATTTATGCTGTATGTCTGTCCCATGCTCATGTGAATTTCGGCGTGCAAGCATTAAAGTAGGTGGTTATTTGATTCTGTCATGAGCAAGTTCAAAATTGAAGCAATAATAGATTATGTTTCATTTATATATTTGATTATGTAATGTTCTGTATATTCTGATGTAAAAAGAAGATGTGTTTTCGTTTGTTATTTATTAGTCATTGTAAAATGAAGACTGGAGTGTTAATATTTCATAGAAAAAAATGGGTCAGATTCATAAGAAGACCTATTAAATTTTTACATTACTATGTTCATCATTCAAAGCTGCTTCTTTCTTTTCAGTTATGAAATCTGGGTCCAATGGACCCTATAAATGCGTTTTCAAGCAGTAGTTTATGCCCTTAAAGGCCGAATCCAGCCTTTATTCATTTTGATGGGGTTTATGTGAGGTTAAACAACCTCACAATTGGCATATAATTGTCATATTAACAAAGGGAAACAAGAACTGTCCATTTACTCGAATGTAATAGTGTAAAATTTGTCTAATTAAATTATATTCTCATGTTTGAACAATCAATTTCCTCTATATGGTGTTAGCTAGAATGGCTATATTTGCTTACCAACTTAGTAATTAGATACAAGGCTGGCCCAAAATGCTAAATCATGGAATTGGGCCAGAATTAGTGAATAGCCCAAATCCTTATATCTTTGTTTATTCCTAGAAAGATTCTGAACTATATAGTCTAATCTAAAAAGAAAGGGTGTTCTTTCTAGACCAATATTATTAATTAACTTAAGAGATTCATTTTAAATATGGTAATAATTATACCCGTTCCTCAACTAGATAGTGGCTAGTTTAAGACTTAGGAAATAAAATAATCATCGAAGTATACATTTTATGTAACTTTGAATGAAACCAAACTAAAATATACATTTTCCTCAAATTGTGTATACGTTTACGTAACACAAACAAAGACTAAAATGAACACTCATAGAGATACCTTTAGGAACAAATTTTAAAATTATTATCGTAATTGCGTACATGTTCGCGTGACGTGATTTCGATTTCTTTTTACAACCAAAACAAAAAGCACGCGCTTGCGCGGTTCTGACTATTTTTCTAAATAAATCAAGTGTTGTGAATTATGTACACGTCCGCGTGACATGATTTTGACACGTTCTATTTCAACGGGTACGCATACATAACTCGCCTCAATATAACTCTTTAAATAAAATTGAATAATAAAAGCGGTACAAATATAAATGCACATAGGTATAAAAGCAGTTATTAAAAATTTTAGGCCAAGTTTAATCATTAAGCGACCGTGCTAGAACTGCGGAACTCGGGAATGCCTAACACCTTCTCCCGGGTTAACAAAATTCCTTACCCCGATTTCTGGTTTGCAGACAATTTAAATAGAATCAAAATTCCTCGGTTTTGGGATTTTTAATAAATAAATGGTGTCCCAAAACACCGTAAAAAATTCGGGTGGCGACTCTGAAACTAATAAAATAAATCCCAAAATCGAATAATATCACTTAAATTTGAAAAACTCCCCTAATCCCTTATCCACCCTTACCGGGTGAAAAAGGAGGTGTGACGGCTCTGGCGACTCTACTGGGGATTGAACCCAGAATCTCTGGTTTAGGGTTCAAGAATTCGAGCTTGTTAATGTGATTTTACGTGGCTTTATTGGTTGTGATATTACTTTGTTTTGTGCGCTCAATGTGCTAAATGTTATTTATTTACCGCTTTGATATTTATGTGAACTGTATTTAAACTGCCTTCTTACGCCTCCCTTTTGAGTCTTCTAAAATTGGTGCACATGTTTGCGTGGCTCGCTTTTCTGTTAGAGGTCATACCAAGTAAGAAATACGAGGATGGACTAGCCACTAGGCAGGATAGCCTTTCGCGGTACCTGTACGTCGTTCCCACCCCAACTCGAGTTGTCCGCTCGAGTAGCCAAGGTCTAGAACAAAACCTCAGGTTTAACCCTAGCATGACAAAACCTCATGCCGGATCCCTAGTAGGAACGATTATCTGCATCATGTGCATTTTGACTTAGGGGACTCAACACAAGGGTTGGGTCCGTCTAGGACATGTGTACCAGAAACAAAAAGACCATCCTGATGCATCCTACTTGATATATGTGCATTATT
The DNA here is from genome assembly GCA_005239505.1 of Nicotiana paniculata. Classification (NCBI taxonomy): domain Eukaryota; kingdom Viridiplantae; phylum Streptophyta; class Magnoliopsida; order Solanales; family Solanaceae; genus Nicotiana; species Nicotiana paniculata. The sequence goes on along the minus strand of ML323362.1, from coordinate 85,534 downwards.
TGTCTCGGTTTGTTGTTGACCGGCTAAAGAAAGAAAGAAAAATAATAGAAAAACCAAGAGTGAGGAAAGATAGAAATTTACCAGTATTGAAAAAACCTAATATTTGAAAAATACCTCGGAACTCTGTCAATTTTTTGGGAAAAGAAGGATTTCAAAATAATTGAAAATGGGGAGAAATAGAATTTCAAAATAGTTGTAAATGAGCCAAAATGAGAAAATTTTTTGAAAAATATATAAGTCAAAAACATTTTTCTTTAGCTATGTCAAAACTAACCGAACTACATGGGTCTGATTCTCATCGGATATGAGATATGTAGGCAAACCTCATCGGTGCCGACCTCACTTTTCAAAAAACAAAAAAAAAATTGTCCGTCAGTCAAAATAAAACCGACCAAGTTTCGGTTAAAGTCTTGCACCGTTCTTGCCAAAATAAGCCTTAGAACATTTTACATTGTCGAAGGGCTATTTTCGTTAAAGAACGAATTTGTCAGTCACTTTTTCCAAAAAGTACCAGGTTTGGCGTCAAAACTTTGCTCAAAGTAAGAAGGGGCCATCCTTTGCAAAAATGACCACTTTGGTCAAATTTGCACAAATAAGCCACATTAGGATAGTTTGTCTTTTAAAAATTAAAAATGGGTCTTTTGTGTCAAAATCAGAGGTAATCCTAACCCTGTTTTCTCATAGGTGCAAAATGAACACTATCCAAACTCTGCAGCTGAACACCGTAGAAGAGGTTCCCCTATAACTCCAGATGTGGTGGCATGATTTAGATAAAGATGGCAAAGAATGGGTCCGCGAACAATTGAGATGTCTCGTTGGTCTTATGAAAGTCAAACCTCGAAACGACTTGATTAAAGCTTTGGTAACCTTTTGGGATCCGACCCACAACGTGTTCCGCTTCTCAGGTTTTGAGCTCACTCCAACCTTAGAAGAGGTCGCCGGATATGCGGGTTTTGGTCGAGACTGAAGGAATCAACAAATCATCTTTCCAAGACCTATGTCAGTGCACCAGTTTTTTGAGGTCCTTTCCGTCAGCCGGCAACTCAGAAAAGGCCGAGCATCCAATGGGTGTTGATCATTCTATTTCCTATATTCCAGATACGGTTTCTCAGACGGATTTGAAATACATGAAAAGGCTTGACTAACAAACAGGATAGGATACTTGGAGAATCCATCGCCGGTTTCCCTTCATCATAGCATTTCTGGGTGTTATGGTCTTTCCTAATGCCGAAGGGACTATTGACGTTCGGGTGGCCAAAATCGCCCAGGTCTTGATCGAAAAGAAAGATCATAATCTGGCTCCACTCATATTATTTGACATTTTTCGGGATTTGACAGAATGCAAGTCGGGAAAAACATTTTTTGAAGGTTGCAATATCATTCTCCAGATGTGGTTGGTCGAACATCTTCATCACCATCCAAAATTCATGAGCTATGGTACCGATAAAGCCAACTTCATCGAGGGTTATGAAGAGAGAGTGAAGGATTACCCTTTTCCAGAAGGATTCAAGGCTTTGGTTGATCATCTAAGGTCTTTACGAGCAAACCAAATAGAATGGACTTTGGGATGGATCCCACTCAGAGAAGTCATGCTTATGTCCGCTGCCAGGAATCATCCACTGTTGATGGGTCTCAGAAGTATCCAACCATATGCACCCCAAAGGGTTCTGAGACAATTGGGCCGTTATCAAGTGATACCCGAAGAGGAGGATTTGAGCATCCAATTCATTGAGCTACACCCCTAGGCCCCCTTACCTGAGGCATTAATTCAACAAACTTGGAATCGGTGTCGATACTTGAAAGAATATACCCAGGTGCCCGATTTTGCTAGAGGGGAAGTGGATCCGGGATATTCGGCATGGTTTGAGAAAAGAAGTTGCATTGTTGAAGAACCAGAACCCGAGACGGAAAGGCCTTCCAAGAGGCCTCATGTGCAAGCTTTTGACGATAAAATTCAAGAAAGGCTAGCTTAGGGTGAAAAGGAAAGAGAATATCAAGCCACTATCCATGATTTGAAAGAGAAATTAAGAAATATGGAGTTTGATAATCAGTTGCAGGCACAGGTAGTCGAGGGTGAAAAATGACAAATGACCCGAGAGAATGAGGCGCTTCGTGCCCAAGTACGGAGTCTGAAAATAGCCCTCGAGATGCCTGTAATAGTGAAATAGATGAAAAAATCATTAACAATATGAGGTTGAAGGTTCATGAATATACCTTCAATTTGAACAAAGCTGAAAAAGACCTGTTAGAGGCCCAAAGGAAGTTAGAAAAAGGAACGGAAGAACATGCTCATCAATTAAGGCAAAAATATGGCAAAGAAATTACCATCTTGAAAGAAAAACTATTTGCCATGGGGAACGAAATGGTCCAACAAACCAAAGATCTCATAAATGAAAGGGAGCATTGCTATGAGAAGATTGGCCAGTTGGAGGGAATGGTGCAAGAATTACAAGAGCAGAACAATGTGAATGCCCAGGTATTGGAGGCCCGATCACATCAAATAGGGAGCTTACTTCAAGAGAAGGGGATCATACGGAACATAATCCAAGAAATAGCTGACTACATGATGCAGAAATGCCGCGAGTGCGAGAATATGACCACTTCCATGTTCTTTGCCACCATGATGACTTTCGTCCACCAAGTAATGGACAACTTGGATCGACTTCAAGGGGATATTGCACGCAAACCAGCAAAGAGACCTGCCAATGCACCACATGTCCCGAGAAGACAACCAGAGGCTCTCCTTTATTATTGATGTTTAGTTTTTCAAGTCTGTACTTTTTATGGTTTTAAAAAAAAAATGTTAAGATGTTCTGTTTTATATCTAAAGTCTGTACTATCATTTTGTGTTTATTAATGTTACCAAAAATCACTTGCAATGAAAAGAACTATCTTTAATAGTGAAATGAAAATTGCCCTTTTTTTACATTTACCTATTCCGTGAATAACGTGATGATTTGATTCATGTGGCGTCATGATATGTAGGCAATCCACATAGGATTCGATCATAGACCTCAAATAAAATAATAAAAGAACAAATAAAAAGAAATAAACGAGAGAGAATATTAAAACCGGGATGACACACACAGTTGTTGCAAACATTTTAGAAAAACGTTTAACTGCTTAGGTGCATCGCATCCCAACGTGTGATTCCCTATTTTGTTAATATCTCCCACTAACCAATTTGTTGTTCACTCTAAAAAGGTTACTGCTTTTAAGGTGGTTGGTTTGCGGGGGTATTCTGGCGACACATCCTTATTTCACCAGATCCAAAGAAAGTATCGCAATGACATCAGAAAGTCACCTATATATTGTTGAACCAGAGGATGGACCAACTTCGGTTCTCCCTCAACAAGAATCGGTAGTCGCCGAAGAAAACAGAAGACTGAAATGCCGTATGCTATAGATGTGGGACTCTTGGTCCAATGGAAGGGAGCCACCTAACTCCATCCTCCGTTTCCCTGAACTGATTCCCAGAACCGGAGGGACTACCAACGTGCCAATTTCAATACCAAACCCTTTTGTTCCATTTGTTTTCCCAACCATGGCCTCAAATTATACCAGAATGCCATATGAGGTTAGCCCCCAGGTACCATCTTCTGGATTACCCTCTGTGGTATTTACTGCGCCACCATCTACCAGTGTAGCACAACCAACAATCGCGCGACACAGTTTTGAGCCAGCAAATTTTACTTTCCAAGCTCCTCCATTCCAGCTGGATGCTGCCCGGATCACTTCGAATTCTTACCCGCAGTACCCACAACTTGAATCTCCTGTGGATCCAGAAAAGTTCTTGAAAAATATTGAACAGGATAAGATAACCCGAAAGATGAAGAGCATCGAGCAAATTTTGAAAAATATCCAGGGCCTAAGCGACCAAAAGAGCGTGGCATACGCTTATTTATGCATGTTCCCTCACGTGCATCTACATGTGGGTTTCAAAACTCCAAAGTTCAAAAAATACGACAGGCATGGAGACCTGATCGCTCACTTAAAGAGATACTGCAACCAACTGAGAGGAGCATGAGGCAAAGAAAAGCTACTGATGGCTTATTTCGGGGAAAGCCTTACGGGTATCGCCTCAGAGTGGTACATTGATCATGATATCTCCCATTAGCATGTATGGGATGATTTGGCTCGAGACTTCATACGTCAATTTCAGTACAATGTGGATATAGCCCCAGACAGAAATTCTCTATCTAATCTAAAAAAGAAAGCTTTCGAGAGCTTCCGGGACGAAGCCATTAAATGGCGGGTACAGGCATCCCGAGTAAAACCTCCCATGGAGGAAACTGAAATGATTAGTATATTCCTGCATACCTAAGAGGCCGATTATTTCCAGAATATGATGTCCGTCATGGGCAAGCCGTTCGTGGAGGCCATTAAAATTGGCGAGATGGTGAAAAATGGCTTGAAGATAGGCCGTATTTTAAGTTAATCTTCTTTGAGATCCACCTCCCAAGCCATTCAAAGCGGCTCGGGAGGCCTGGCTAACAGAAAGAAGAAAGAGGAGGGAGCCATGATGGCTTCAGGCCCTAGGAATATTCGACCACCTCGGGAATATCCAGGCCCATTTCCCAGAGCTTCACAACACTATTATCCTCATCAGGAAGCAGATAATGCCATGTCTCCCTCCCTTAAGCAGTGATGAACGCTCAGCCGTAGCCCCGGCCACAGTAGTACAACCAAAACAGAGCTCCACCTCCTAGAAATAACCATCCTCACCAAGCCTAGTATAATCCACGCCCTCCTCAGAATAACTATGCATATAATACCTACCCTCATGAACCACCAAGGAGACCTACTTTCACTCTTATCGGTGAGTCATACTCAAGCCTGTTTCGAAATATAATTCAAATGGGACTGCTGCAGCCCGTACCTCCAACTCGGCAAAATCCAGAATCAGCATCATACAGACGAGAAACCAGCTGTGCCTACCACTCAGGAGCAGAGGGAACGATACTGAAGACTGGTGGACTCTCAAGAGAGTAGTAGAAAATCTGATTGAATAGAAAAAAATGGAGCTGAGGGACGAGGAGGTCCCCAATGTCACAATTAATCCATTGCCAGCCCACAATAACGGGTGCGTCATTGGAATTATTTGTGAAGACAAAGCATTTGACCCGGCGCTGAAAGTCATCATTGCCTTTGTGGATACAGAAAAGAAAGCAAGAATAGTGGCAAAAACAGGCAAGGAAGAAAAGAAAACAAAGCCCCCCGGCCAGGATAAAGAAAAGGCGGAAGAAAAGAAAGAGACGACACCAGCTAAAGAAGCTGTCCTTTATGTTCTGAGGGCTCCGCGAAACAAAAAACTCGCCTTGATCCCTCCCAGAAGATTATAACTGAAATCAAAGTCGTAGAGAGTGTCTGTGTCGAAGGGGACATATGTTGTGAAAAATCCGGCCGTCCTACCTAAGCTGAATCTCTGATCATCAGCCGCCGGCCGCAAATCCCGATAAAAAATACAACTACTGTCCTTGGAATTATGATCAAACACTGGTAACATACAAAGGGAAAGAGGCCTAAGGGGAAGTCAACGAAGCAAAAACTAATGGGAAATATCATAATCCAGATGAGTTGAATAAAGCCAAGTATAAACGCTTTCCCCTAAAAAAAGCCATCACTGCCGAAGAAGCTGAGGAGTTCTTCAAGAAAATGAAAATGTCTAAACATGCCACAATTGAAGAACTCAGGAAAAACCCGGAACAAGTTTCTCTTTTGTCTCTGTTGATGGGCTCAAACGAGTATAAAAAATTACTCCTAAAAATGCTGAATGAAGCGTATGTACCAGCTGAGACCTCAGTCGAGCAGTTAGAGAGAATGGCTGAGTGATTCTTCGAAGTAAACAAAATTTCTTTCAGCCGAAATGACCTACCTCCTCAAGGGACCGCTCACAACAAAGCCTTACACTTGACAGTTAAAAGTGAAGGATATTACGTGAAGAGAGTTATGCTTGGCGGAGGATCCGGGGTAGATATTTGCCCCCTGTCAACTCTTCAAATAATGGAAATCGGCATTGAGAGAATCAGGCCAAATATCATTTGTGTCTGCGCCTTTGAAGGTATCAAAAGGGACACCATTGGCGAAATTGACATAGTCATGACGATTGGCCCTGTGGATTTCACGGTAACCTTCCAAATCCTGGATATGGACACCTCTTATAACTTCCTGGTAGGAAGACCTTGGATTCACGCTGCTGGGCCAGTTCCATCTACTCTCCACCAGATGGTCAAATTTGAACATGAGAATTAGGAGATAGTGGTCCACAGAGAGGACGAACAATCAATATACAGGGATCCCTCCATCCCCTGCCTCGAGGCCAGAGAAGGTAGTGAACATATTGTTTACCAAGCCTTTGAGATTGTGCTTGCTGATCAGAGCGAGGAAGGTGTTTTGTGACCACAACCTTGTTTATCTAATGCGTCAATCATGGTCGCTACCGACATGATCCGACACGGGTACAAACCCGGAAAGGGGCTCGGGGTATCCTTACAAGGCATTACCGAGCCAATCTCTCTGCCTGCCACCAAAAAATTCTTTGGCATTTGTTTCTAGGACACATATGATGATGTGAAATGGGGCCACGAACGTAAAAACAATGGATAAGACCTGCCTCATCCAGTCCTACAAATCACTGAGTCCTTCATCAAACCACAGTACGTTGAAGAAGAAGAGGAGGCCTTTATGGCCGAAGAAATTGAAGAAATCTGCGGAGCCATGAGACAAATGTTATATGAGGCTCACATAGTTCAGCCAGGAGAAGGCTCGAGCACCGCAGAGGTGCAATACATGGGCCCGAATGCAAAACTGCAGAACTAGAAAGCTACTCCCTTCCCAATCAGCGGGAATCTTGGTAGTTCATGTTTTGCTATCCCTTCTGCACTTCGAGTTATTTCAGGGTGTAACTCGAGTGTTTTTAATTTTATTGTCTTTAAATTCCGATGTAAAACCCTGTTATCTTCAAATTCAATGAAATAAAATCAAAATTTAATCGCCTATTATTCTTTCTGATTTTGTTATTTTTCTTATTTTCAGTCTTAATGATGCGGCCTTAAATAACATGACATGCTTGCGGACCTCATGTTCTGATCTTTATACGCAGTCTAATTTCGAAATAATGAATCAAGAACCAGAATATGACGAAGATGAGGATTTTAGGGAAATAAACAGAGAATTAGAAAAATTTGAGAATAAGCCTAAGCCAAGCCTAAACGAAACTGAGCCAGTTAATTTGGGTAATCCAGAAGAGGTTCAAGAAACCATGATAAGTATTCACACGGATGAGAAAACTAGGGACGCATTGATTCAACTTCTGTTCGAATTCAAAGATGTGTTCGCTTGGTCCTATGATGATATGCCCGGACTAAGTGTTGATTTTAGTGGTACACAAGTTGTAAACTTATCCCGATTGCCCGCCCGTCCAACAAAAGCAAAGAAAATTCAAAACAGATATCAGTGAAAAAAGTAAAGAAGAAGTCACCAAACAATTGAAAGCCGGTGTAATCCGAGTAGTCAGATACACCACATGGTTAGCCAACGTAGTCCCAGTGCCAAAAAAGAGGGGAAGCTCCGAGTATTTCTTGATTACAGGGATTTGAACAAAGCAAGTCCCAAAGACAATTTCCCGCTACCAAACATCGATATCCTTGTTGACAATTGTGCCAAACATGAGGTACAATCGTTTGTGGATTGTTATGCGGGTTATCACCAAGTCCTAATGGATGAGGAAGATGCAGAAAAGACAACTTTTACTACACCATGGGGAACTTATTGTTACAGGGTTATGCCGTTCGGTTTGAAAATGCCGGGGCAACCTATATGAAGTCATGACTGCCCTTTTCCATGACATGATGCACCAAGAAATTGAGGTGTACGTTGATGATGTCATTATTAAATCCAGAACACAAGAGGGCCATGTTCGAGACTTGAGAAAATTCTTTGAACGGCTACGCAAATATGACTTGAAATTGAACCCTGCTAAATGTGCATTATGTGTTCCTTCCGGGAAACTCTTGGGGTTTATAGTTAGCCGCAGGGGCATTGAGTTAGATCCGACGAAGATAAAGTCCATCCGAGATCTGCCACCTCCAAAGACTAAGAAAGAGGTAATGATCTTGTTAAGAAGGTTGAACTATATCTGCCGGTTTATTGCACAGCTTACAACCACACGTGAGCCGATATTCAAGCTCTTAAAGAAAGATGCATCGATCAAATGGACAGACGAATACCAAGAAGCCTTCGACAAAATCAAGGAATATTTGTCAAATCCGCCAGTGCTGGTCTTGCCTGACTAGGAAGACCTCTGTTCCTGTACCTAACAGTCGTGGAAAATTCTTTTGGTTGTTTCCTCGGGCAACATGATGTTACCGGGAAGAAAGAGCAAGCCATCTATTATTTGAGCAAGAAATTCATTGGCTATGAAGCCAAATACACTTTGCTGGAGAGAACTTGTTGTGCCCTAACTTGGGTTGCTCAAAAGCTCAGACATTATTTGCTGGTTTATACCACGTATCTCATAACTAGGTTGGATCCTCTAAAATATATATTCCAAAAACCAATGCCCACAGGAAGGCTAGCAAAATGGCAAATCCTGCTCACCGAGTTCGACATTGTCTATGTCACCCGCACAACAATGAAAGCTCAAGCCTTGGCCGATCATTTAGCTGAGAACCCAGTTGATGATGAATACCAACCTTTAAGCACTTATTTCCCGGATGAGGAAGTCAATTCAGTCGAATTAATCTCAGAAGACACTAGTCCCTGGAAAATGTTCTTCGACGGAGCAGTCAATGCAAAAGGTGTTAGGATTGGGGCAATCTTGATTTCGCCCACGGGACAACACTATCCACCTTCGGCCCATCTCTGTTTCTTATGTACAAACAATAATGCCGAATATGAAGCTTGTATAATAGGAATGAACATGGCCATTGATATGGATGTGGAAGAGTTATTGATCATGGGAGATTCTGATTTGATCATCAAACAAGCTCAGCGAGAGTGGGAAACTCTAGATGTTAAGCTCTTTACATACAGAAAACATGTGGAATATCTTAGCAAGCGATTCAAAGCCGTCGAGTTCAGATATATTCCTCGATGCCACAATGAGTTAGCCGATGCACTTGCTACCCTAGCTGCAATGCTGCCATATCCGGCTAATGTCCACATTGACCCGTTGGAAATTCAAATCAAAGAAAGACATGGTTATTTTAACACGGTCAAAATAGAGCCCGATGTACGACCATGGTATCACGATATCAAAAGATTCTTGAAAAACAAAAGAGTACCCGGAGCAGGCCAATGGGGATCAAAAGAGAACCATCAGAAGGCTCGCCAACAGTTTCTTCTTGGGCGGAGAAGTGTTATACAAAAGGACTCCAGATCTGAATGTTAAGGTGTGTAGATGTCAAAGAAGCTGAAAAGATTATGAACGAAGTACATTGGGGAGTATGCGGTCCTCACATGAACGGGTACGTCCTCGCAAAGAAAATTCTGCGAGCAAGATGTTACTGGATGACCATGGAAAAGGATTGTTTCAGTTTTGTCTGAAAATTCCATTAGTGTCAAATACATGGTGACCTGATTCATGCACCACCCTCAGAATTGCATCCCATGTCGGCAACTTGGCAGTTCGTTGCCTAGGGAATGAATCTTCAAATGGACACAGATTTATTTTGGTTGCCATCGATTATTTCACAAAGTGGGTCGAAGCAGTCACTTTCAAAGCTGTCACTAAGAAAGCAGTTTGGACTTCCTGCATTCAAACATTATCTGTCATTTCGGTATTCCAAAAACTATCATTACCGATAACGCTGCAAATCTGAATAGCCACTTGATGAGGGAGGTATGTGAACAACTTAAAATCACACACCATAATACCACCCCTTATCGGCCCAAAGCCAATGGTGCCGTTGAAGAAGCCAACAAGAATATCAAGAAAATCCTCAGAAAAATGATCCAAAGTTCTAGACAGTGGCATGAGCAGTTGCCTTTTGCATTATTGGGATATCGCACGACCGTGCGCATGTCAGTTGGGGCTACGCCTTATCTATTGGTTTATGGCACTGAAGGCCTGACCCTGCAGAAGTCGAAATTCCTTCCCTCCGGATCATTGTCGAAGTTGAAATTGAGGATGATGAATGGGTCAAAACCCGGTTGGAACAGTTAAATCTGATCGATGAGAATAGAATGGCCGCAGTTTGCCACCGGCAGTTGTGTAAAGACCCGTAAAATTTTCTTGTTTAAAAATAATGCCCGAATGAGTCCCCGAGTTATTTTTATTGTGGAAATTTTTAAAACGGACAATAATTGAGTAAAAAGTACCCCGAGACTTAAAGAATAAAATTTTCTAGAAACTGGGTGTTATGCGACGCACTATGCGATCACATAACGTGTATGCGGATCGCATAATGGTCGCATACCCGGGCAGATCACTGCCCCATTTGAGGTCAACTATGCGGTCCAATGTGCAATCGCATTTCAGTTCTGCGGACCTTATATCCGTCGCATTGTTGCCTTTGATTTTGGGAGGGAAGTTATGCGACGCATTATGCGATCGCATAACGTGTATGCGGATCGCACAATGGTCGCATACCTGTTGAATTTCGGCCCATCCTGAGAGTCATTGTGCGGTCGATTATGCGGATCGCATGTCAGGAATGCGATCGCATTCCTGACCGCATTCTTGTGACGGACCCTATTTTTTGAAATTTTAAAACCCAACCCCAGTTCATTAAAACACCCCTCCCCTTCAATTTTTAACCATTTTCTGATATATTAGAGAGAGGAAAGAGTGGGTTCTAGAGAGAGAAAGTCCCAACTTAATCAAATTGGTCTTCCTTCATCACTCAAGCTTGGAACTAATCAAGTAGGACACAAATTTCTTCACTCAAAGAGGTAAGCTTCTACCTCATTAACCTTAGTTTCCAATTTTTGTTAAAATGAGACCTGGGTAGGATAGTTCATAAATATAGGGGTAAGAATCTTGCATGCATGTACCCAATTTATCATAATCTAGTAAAGGTAAATAGGTTGGAGTAACCTTTCACTAAAAAGGGGTTATTTGATCTAAAGGAACACCTAGTGTTTGATAGAAAGCTCAAATGAGTTCAAGACATGTTCATGATTCCTAATTCTAAGTTTAAATGTGCCGCATTGTGAATTAGATTGAAGGTGCTAGTCGGTCCGGTGATTTGAGAGTAAAAGTTAGAAAGGGATTTCGACCCCAGGTATGTATGGCTAACTTTAACCTTTGTAGAATCCCCTTGTTGGGTCCGAGCATACGACATGTGTACTTTGTTGATAATATGTGAATTCATTGTTCAAATGTGTTGAGACTTAAGATTCTACTCTCTGATTGTCCTAGTTGATTGTCATATTACCGTGCTATATGAGGTTGTGAAAGGTGTATTGATGTGCCTGTCTTATTATGTGCAAAGTTCCTAAATATTTGAGAATATCGATATGAAAGTATGTGTTAATGAATGAAATATTTTTTATGTGCCCAAGTGTGGGAATGTAAATAATGGCTAAAAGTCGTGCGTGGAAAGTAATGGGAAAAGGGTATTGTGAAACGATGTAAATGATTTGAACGACTATGGAAACACCGTGTACATGAATTACTGCTTGGTATGAACTATGGTGGCTTGGTCCCAAATAAATAAATTGTTGATATGAACTTGTGTTCCTTGAAATTTTGATTCTTGTGATTGATTGTTTGTGGTTAATTGTTACAGAATATGATTGTCGGGCGGGATCAGGTTGCGCTCTGCAACACGAACTAATAAGGATAATAAGATGTGAGGTAATAAGGGTGGCCGAGGGAATAAGGAAGGCCAAGGTAATAAGGACGAAATGTGATCGTTATCACCATCGAAATGAAAAATCGGGGAAACTCTTGAATATGGTAATGTTGAAAGGGGAAAAGGAGAGATTGTGAAACATGATTATTTGGTTGTTCTTTTCTACGTGCATTGATTGATTGGTTCTATTACTGTTTCTTACTTGTTTATTGTTTGATTGTACTTGGGATAAAGTTTGTTCATACATACTAGTACTATTCCACAGTACTAACGTCCCTTTTTTCGGGGACGCTACATTTTATTATATAAATGTTGGTGGTTCTACAATAGGTAATTCAACCCACCATCAGTAGTGCCTCCTCTCTTTTCCGTCATCTGTTCTGGTGAGCCCCACTTCCTCCCGGGGCCACGTGTGGCTCATGTCACCTTAATTTGAGTTTATGGTGTAGTGTAAGGTATAGCCGGGGCTTTGTTGCCGGCAAGTAGTATATAAATCTTTTGTACTTATAGAGGCTCCGTAGACACAATGTGGGGAAAGTATATATGTATTTTGGGTAGTAAGCGTACGGTTTGGAATCGTGGTCCACGTTGTTAATGTTGTATGTATTTTTTAAGTATTTGGTATCATGTGTTAGTAATGATAAAAAGTAGAAGTGAATTCAAGTTTAAAGTTTATGCTTAAGTTATAAATGGCTATTTTACTTGAATTATGTATATTGAAATCATGGGGTAACGCGTGGGATAGGAAAGGCAAATCAGGTTCGCTTGACTGGGGTCACCCGGTTGAGTGTCGATCACGTCCCTCGATTTTGGGGCGTGACAAACTTGGTATCAGAGCCTAAGGTTTTGAAAGTGTCCTAGGATGTCTCGGAGCCGTGTCTAGTAGAGCCCTTCTTATCCGTGTGTTGTCGACCACATCTATAATTAGGGGGCTACATGGACATTTAGGAAACACCCTTTTCATTGTTATTATATATCGTGCGGTGAGGTTGAAAGTGAAAATATTCTTGTCTAACTCGTGCTCTGTTTCCAAATTTTCAGTAATGGCACTAAAGAGGAGAGCTCGGCTCGGCCTAGAGGCCGATTCCACCCCAAGTGTAGCTGTGAAATCTGTACCGGATGGTGCGGGTGAGACCGAGTCCCCGACTTTGAATCCACCTGGCCTTTTTGTTCCATACCAGAGTGTTCCTATTCTTGCTGCGGCAGAGGGTGCTGCAACCCCTCCCGCTGGTATTCCTGATCCTTCTTCGGTTCCAGCTGCAGGTCCCGGTACTTCTGATGGGGATCGCAAGGGAGCTATTCATATCTTGACTCAGTTAGTGGCCACTCAGGCCCAAGGAACTTATGCTGACCCTGCATCCTCTAGCGGACAGGGATATTCCACCGGTTCCAGAGTCAACCAGTTTCTGCGGTTGGCCCCTCCAGAGTTCTCAGGTATTGATCCGGAGGCCGATCCGCAGGATTTTCTAGATGAGATGTGAAATATGCTTAGGGTTATGAAGGCTACAGAGACAGAGGGTTTTGAGTTAGCATCTTACAGGTTGAGGGGAGCAGCGTATTCATGGTTCGAGATGTGGGAGAATTCCCATGGGGAAGGAAGTCCTCCGGTGAGATGGAATGAGTTCGTTGATGATTTCATGGATTATTTCTTGCCTGCCGAGGCTATGGCCGCCCGTGCTACGGAGTTTGAGGTTCTCAAACAGGGTAATATGAGTGTGTGGGAGTACCACATGGAGTTCGTGAGGTTGTCCAAGTACGCTCCTCAGTTGGTATCTGTTATGGGTTCCAGAGTTTGACGGTTTGTTCAGGGCCTCAGTCTTTTGGTTGTGAATGAAACAGCTATAATTGCCTTGCACTCAAACATGAATTATGGTAAGATAGTGGGATTTGCCCAGGCCATGTAGGCTAGGAAATTGAAGATAAGGTCGGAGAGGGAGAGTATTAGCAGGGCCTGGTCAGCGGGCCACTTGGGGAGTTCAGTTGGAGGAGTGAGACCAGTTCACGAGAGATAACCATCAAGGCTATCCCAGTCTTATGCTCAGTACTCATCCAGTGCATCGCCATCAATGCACCATTATCAGCAGAGCAGTCGCTGGGGACCAGGATCAGACAGTAGGAGACCCCATCAGTCCGGTCGTCCAGGAGTGAGGTTCCAGCAGCAGAGGAGGGCTCCATGCCCTAAGTATGGGAGGTTCCATACCGAGCCTTGTTACTTGGATATCCCGATATGCTACGGGTGTAGGGTGAGAGGCCATATTTGGCGGGATTGTCGTGCGCCCAGTCAGGGCATGGGCAGTGGTTTTTCTTAGCCATCCGGTTCTTCAGTCACCGCATCTTCAGTACATCCTCCAGCTCCAGCAGGGCGTGGTGCAGTTAGAGGTGGAGCTCGTGGTAGAGGTGGACCCAGCCGGTGCTATGCTTTGAGTGGTCCCTAGAGTGCGAAGGCTTCTCCAAATGTTGTTACAGGTATTCTGGCTGTTCAAGCCCTTGATTGTTATGCTCTTATTGATCCGGGGTCCTCCTTGTCTTATGTTACCCCATTTATTGCTTCAAGTTCTGGGATAGAACCCGAACAACTTCATGAGCCGTTCTCTATGTCGACTCCGGTTGGTGAATCCATTACAGCCGTACGAGTCTATAGGGATTTTATTGTCACGGTATGTGGTCGAGATACCACGGCCGATCTTATCGAACTAGGGATGGTAGATTTCGATGTTATCATGGGAATGAATTGGCTTTACTCGTGCTTTGCTAAAATCGACTGCCGAACCAGAATTATGACACTAGAGTTTCCTAACGAATCAGTTATTGAGTGGAAAGGGAATGTTGTGGTTCCAAAAGGTAGGTTTATTTCCTACCTTAAGGCCTCGAAGATGATTAAAAAGGGGTGTGTTTATCATTTGGTCCGGGTTGCGGACACCACTTCAAAAGTGTCTTCCCCCAGTCCGTCCCAGTCGTGAATGAGTTTCTTGAAGTGTTTCTGGACGAGCTTTCAGGGATTCCGCCAGATAGAGAGATCAATTTTGAGATTGATGTATTGCCAGATACGCAGCATGTATCTATTCCACCATACAGAATGGCGCCAGCAGAGTTGAGGGAGTTAAAGGAGCAATTGAAAGACTTATTAGAGAAGGGGTTCATTCGGCCGAGTGTGTCACCGTGGGGCGCTCTGGTTCTTTTCGTCAGGAAGAAGGATGGGTCGCTTCGGATGTGTATTGATTATCGGCAGCTCAACAAAGTCACTATCAAAAACAAGTATCCATTGCTTTGGATAGATGACTTTTTCAACCAATTGCAGGGTGCGAGGTTCTTCTCCAAAATTTATTTATGGTCGGGGTATCACCAGTTAAAGATCAGAGAGCAGGATATTCCTAAGACCGCCTTCAGAACTCGTTATGGTCATTTTGAATTTTTGGTAATGTCCTTTGGACTGACCAATGCTCCAACGGCTTTCATGGATCTTATGAATCGGTTTTTCATACTGTTTCTTGACTCCTTCGTGATTATTTTTACTGATGACATCCTTGCCTACTCGCGTAGTCAGGAGGATCATGCCGATCACCTCAGGGCAGTTCTGCAGACTCTTCATCAGCACCAATTGTATGCCAAGTTTCCAAAATGTCAATTTTGGCTAGAGTTAGTCACATTTTTGGGTCATGTTGTATCCAGAGAAGGGATTAAGGTTAATCCCCAGAAGATCAGAGCGGTGAAGGATTGGCCTAGACCAACGACCCCGACAGATATTCGCAGTTTCTTGGGTCTAGCCGGGTATTATCGAAGGTTTGTAGAGGGTTTCTCTACCCTCGCCTCCCCATTGACTAAATTGACACCGAAGGAAACTAAGTTCCAATGGTCCGACGCTTGTGAGAAGATCTTTCAAGAATTAAAATCAAGATTGACTTCAGCACAGGTGTTAACTTTGCCAGAAGTCACAGAGGGATTTGTGGTTTATTGCGATGCTTCAAGGGTTGGTTTGGGATGTGTGTTGATGAAACACGGGAAGGTTATATCCTATGCTTCCAGGAAACTCAAGAATCACGAGAAGAATTATCCGACGCATGATTTAGAACTCGTGGCAGTTGTGTTTGCATTAAAAATCTGGCGGTATTATTTGTATGGGGGTCCATGTGGACGTGTTCTCAGACCACAAGAGTCTCCAATATTTGTTCAAGCAGAAGGAGTTGAATTTAAGGCAGCGGCGATGATTAGAATTTCTTAAGGATTATGATATGAACATTCTGTACCATCCAGGGAAAGCAAATGTAGTGGCCGATGCTCTCATTCAGAAGTCTATGGGTAGTCTGGCTCATTTGAAGGAAGATCAGAGGCCGTTGGCTCGAGAGGTTTGTCAATTGGCTAGTCTGGGGGTCTGTCTCTCGACCTCAGACGAGGGGAAAGTCATTATTTATAATGGGGAAGAATCATCACTTGTAGCGGAAGTCAAGGAGAAGCAGTTTATTGATCCAGCATTGGCGCAGTTGAAGGAGGCAGTTTTGAATAGCATGATTTCGACATTTTCACTCGGAAGCGATGATGGTGTTTTGCGGTGCCACGGAAGGCTATGTGTTCCTGATATGGATAATCTTCGGGAGAGGGTGATGGCGGAAGCTCATAGTTCTTGGTATTCCGTGCACCCAGGTTCTACGAAAATGTATCAGGATCTCCGGGAAGTTTATTGGTGGAGCGGTATGAAAAGAGTGTGGCAGACTTTGTATCTAAATGTCCGAATTGTCAGCAGGTGAAGGCCGAGCATCAGAGGCCTGGTGGGTTAACTCAGCTTATGGAAATTCCAATGTGTAAATGGGAAATGATCAACATGGATTTAGTGGTAGGGTTACCTCGCACTCAACGCAAGTTCGACTCGATTTGAGTGATAGTGGATCGACTCATGAAATCAGCTCACTTCTTGCCGGTCAAGTCCACCAATACTGCAGAACAATATGCTCAGTTGTATACCAAGGAAATAGTCAGGCTTCATGGTACTCCAGTTTCTATTATCTCCGACCGAGGAGCCCAGTTCACGGCTAATTTTTGGAGGAAATTTCAGCAAGGTTTGGGTAATCAGGTAAATCTCAGCACAACTTTCCATCTGCAGACTGATGGTCAGGCAGAGCGGACTATTCAGACGGTTGAAGATATGTTACGATCTTGTGTGTTGGACTTCAAGGGTAGTTGGGATGATCATTTACCGCTTATCGAATTTGCTTACAATAACAACTTTCACGCTAGTATTCAGATGGCCCCATTTGAGGCATTGTACGGAAGAAGGTGTAGATCTCCGAGTGGGTGGTTCGAGGTTGGTGAAGCAGAATTGTTAGGGCCAGATCTTGTGCACCAGGCATTGGAAAAATTCAAAATCATTCAGGAGAGGATGAAAACCGCTCAGATCCGTCAAAAATCCTATGCGGTCGTTCGTCGAAGAAAATTGGAATTCCAAGTAGATGATTGGGTATTCTTGAAGGTATCTCCCATGAAGGGAGTAATGCGGTTTGGGAAGAAATGAAAACTGAGCCCAAGGTATGTCGGGCCATATCAGATTGCTCAAAGGGTAGGACAAGTGGCTTATAGGGTGGAATTACCCCCTGAAATATCATTAGTGCACCCGTTATTCCACGTGTCCATGTTGAAGAAAGTGGTTGGAGATCCATCAGCCATCGTGCCAGTTGAGACTATTGAGGTTAATGAAGAATTATCATATGAAGAGGTTCCGGTTGCTATTCTTGATAGACAAGTCCGTAGATTGAGGAACAAAGAAATTGCTCCAGTTAAAGTATTGTGGCGAAGTCAGCACATTGAGGAAGCCACGTGGGAAGCGAAAAATGAGATGAAAGTAAAATATCCCCATTTGTTTGAATAAGTCTAGTAGTGTTCGTCAGAACTATCATCTCTAAGAAAATTATATTTTATGTTCGGTTTTGTGCAAAAGCACCCCATCTTCCCCTAATTTCCTTATTGTTGTAATCTCCCAATGTGTGCTAAAACTGAACGCGCTGTTCTATTTGGGTAGTGTGTAACCCCTGCGGTAAATGAATGTTTTGTGGAACGTATGTGTTAGGCAAGTGATTAATGGTAGAGTAGGTTGGTAATGATTAATTGAAATGATTATAGTATATTGAGGTTATTGGGTTGTATGGGACTCATTAAAACGACCAAGTTATGTGCGAAAATATAAATCATGTGCAAATTTGTGGTATAAGAAGAAAGAACTATGTGTAGCTGACAAAATGATTGAATATTTGTGAATTGTTGAGGTAACATCGTTGTGTGTGAGTTATTGGTTGATTAAAACTGTGTAATGGTGCTTGGAAATGTGTTTCGGGGGCTCTCTCACAGGTAGATAGGTCTAATTACAAAGGGAACTCTGGTGAAATTTTTCTGAAATATTGAAGTTAATAAAAATCTGGAAGTTGCATATCATGGTTTCAAAACTAAATGATTTTCAAAAACCCTCATTCGAGGACGAATGATTTTTAAGGGAGGAGGGGGGGGGGGGGGATGTAAAGACCCATAAAATTTTCTTGTTTAAAAATAATGCCCGAATGAGTCCCCGAGTTGTTTTTATTGTGAAAAATTTTAAAACGGACCAAAATTGAGTAAAAAGTACCCCGAGACTTAAAGAATAAAATTTTCCAACGTTGGGTGTTATGCGACGCACTATGCGATCGCATAACGTGTATGAGGACCGCATAATGGTCGCATACCCGGGAAGATCACTTCCCCATTTGAGGTCAACTATGCGGTCCAATGTGCGATCGCATTTCAGTTCCGCAGACCACATATCTGTCGCATTGTTGCCTTTGATTTTGGGAGGGAAGTTATGCGACGCATTATGCGATCGCATAACGTGTATGCGGACCGCACAATGTTCGCATACCTGGGCAGTGTGTTTTGAATTTTGGCCCATCTTGAGGGCCATTATGCGGTCGATTATGCGGACCGCATGTCAGGAATGCGATCGCATTCCTGACTGCATTCTTGTGCCGAGCCCTATTTTTCTAATTTTTAAAACCCGACCCTAGTTCATTAAAACACCCTTCCCCTTCAATTTTTAATAATTTTCTGATATATTAGAGAGAGGAACGAGTGAGTTCTAGAGAGAGAAAGTCCCAACTTCATCAAATTGGTCTTCCTTCATCACTCAAGCTTGGAACTAATCAAGTAGGACACAAATTTCTTCACTCTAAGAGGTAAGCTTCTACCTCATTAATCTTAATTTCCAGATTTTGTTAAAATGAGACCTGGGTAGGATAGTTCATAAAGATGGGGGTAAGAATCTTGCATGCATGTACCCAATTTATCATAATCTAGTAAAGGTAAATAGGTTGGAGTAACCTTTCACTAAAAAGGGGTTATTTAATCTAAAGGAACACCTCGTGTTTGATAGAAAGCTCAAATGAGTTCAAGACATGTTCATGGTTCCTAATTCTAAGTTTAAATGTGCCGCATTGTGAATTAGATTGAAGGTGCTAGTCGGTCCGGTGATTTGAGAGTAAAAGTTAGAAAGGGATTTTGACCCCAGGTATGTATGGCTAACTTTAACCTGCAGAATCCCCTTGTTGGGTCCGAGCATACGACATGTGTACCTTGTTGATAATATGTAAATTGATTGTTCAAATGTGTTGCGACTTAAGATTCTATTCTCTGATTGTCCTAGTTGATTGTCATATTACCTTGCTATTTGAGGTTGTGAAAGGTGTATTGATGTGCCTGTCTTATTATGTGCAAAGATCGTAAATACTCGAGAGTATCGATATGAAAGTATATGTTAATGAATGAAAGATTGTTGATGTGCCCAAGTGTGGGAATGTATATAATGGCTAAAAGTCGTGCGTGAAAAGTAATGGAAAGAGGGTATTGTGAAGCGACGTAAATGATTTGAACGATTATGACAACACCGTGTACATGAATTACTGCTCAGTAAGAACTATGGTGGCATGGGCCCAAATAAATAAATTGTTAATATGAACTTGTGTTCCTTGAAATTTTGATTCTTGTGATTGATTGTTTGTGGTTAATTGTTACAGAATATGATTGTCGGGTGGGATCGGGTTGCGCTCTGCAACACGAACTAATAAGGATAATAAGATGTGAGGTAATAAGGGTGGCCGAGGTAATAAGGGTGGCCGAGGGAATAAGGGAGGCCGAGGTAATAAGGACGGAATGTGATCGTTATCACCATCGAAACTAAAAATCGGGGAAACTCTTGAATATGGTAATGTTGAAAGGGGAAAAGGAGAGATTGTGAAACTTGATGATTTGGTTGTTCTTTTCCACGTGCATTGATTGATTCGTTCTATCACTGTTTCTTACTTTTGTATTGTTTGATTGTACTTGGGATAAAGTTTGTTCATACATACTAGTACTATTCCATAGTACTAACGCCCATTTTATCGGGGGGGCTGCATTTTATTATATAAATGTAGGTGGTTCTACAACAGGTAATTCAGCCCACCGTGGGTAGTGCCTCCTCTCCTTTCCGTCAGCTGTTCTGGTGAGCCCCACTTCCTCCCGGGGCCACGTATGGCTCATGTCACCTTTATTTGAGTTTATGGTGTAGTGTAAGGTATAGCCGGGGTCTTGTTGCCGGCAAGTAGTATACAAATTTTTTGTACTTGTAGAGGCTTCGTAGACACAATGTGGGGAAAGTATATATGTATTTTGGGTAGTAAGCGTACGGTTTGGAATCGTGGTCCACGTTGTTAATGTTGTATGTATTTTGTACTTATTTGGTATCATGTGTTAGTAATGATTAAAAGTAGAAGTGAATTTAAGTTCAAAGTTTATGATTAAGTTATAAATGGCTATTTTACATGAATAATGTATATTGAATTCACGGGGTAACACGTGGGATAGGAAAGGCAAATCAGGTTCACTTGACTGGGGTCACCCGGTTGAGTGTCGGTCGCGTCCCTAGATTTTGGGGCGTGACAAGTTGTCCCATCAAAGAATTGCCCGCACCTATAACAAGAAAGTACGGCCCAGGAACTTCGAAGTGGGGCAACTCGTCCTAAGACGTATCCTCCCACACCATGAAGAAGCGAAAGGGAAATTCGCCCCGAATTGGAAAGGTCCATTCATTATAAGGAAATTGCTACCAAAAGGAGCATTGTACTTGGGGGGGCATCGAAGGAAATGACCCCGAAACAACTGTCAATGCAGATACAGTCAAAAGGTATTATGTTTGACCTTTTCTCAATATTGATACTCACAATCGAAATGGCGAAGGCTTTCATTCACGCTACCCCAAACACTACTAGTTTTTGTAAACCCTTTGAGCCAGTTACTCTTCCTTAATTACCCTCTTTGGAACTTGAAGTGTTAATAAAAAAATAAAAATAAAAAGAGAAAAAGAAAACTGATGGTGAAAAACAAAAGAAAAATCAAAAGAAAAAAAAACAAAAAAACAAAAATTAAACTCCCTGAACTACATATGATTTGATTCCGAAAGGATACGTAGGCAGCCTCTCCCTGGGGTTCAGTCACACCAAATAAAAATCCACATTTCCCCCAAGAGTTTAAGCTGCGGCAAGTGTTGAAACTTTGCAATGATTCTCCTGAAAAGTTCCAAAGTTGTAATTCAGTACAAATCCCTATTACCCCAGATCCTGTTCAAGCCCTTCCGATCGGTCGGCAAAGAGAGGCCAGAATTGGAGGATACAACTATTTGGATCTGATACAAGCAATGAGATAAATTAAAATGAGAGTCTTATCGGTGAAAACCCACACGAGCACCATAAGGCGACGGTGAGTAGAGAAACTAAAAATGAGAGAGTCTTGTTAGTGAAAACTCGCAAAGAGCACTACAGGGCGATGACGAGAACAGAAATGAGAGAGGTTAGTTGGTGAAAACCCGAAAAGGGCACTACTAATCGAAAAGAGGATGATTGGTCACTAATATCGACATGGTCTAGGGCAAAGTTTCTCAACTTCGAGGTAAAAGTCGTGACAGATTTCTGAGAGTCAGATGGTTTTTATAGATCAGGCATCCAGTCCAAGACGCATGTCATGTTCATTGAAGGCCACTTACACTCCATATAAGTCCTTCTTCTCTTTTCCCCCCGAAAGGGATATTTTCATGTCAACATTCATTATCTTCGTTTCTTTGTTATTTTTTCTTTCAATCCCTTTCAATCTGACTTTGTTTATAAATCAAGGCAAAGAAAGAATGGAAAAACTGATTTACAGGCTTCTCCTTTGACGCGAACCAACATGAAAAGGGCACCAAGACTTATCAGGAGCATCGAGTCGATCCCGACTGGCCGTAACGGCCGATGCTTTAAATGCAAAAATCTGGAAAGGAGAGAACCAAATTAAAATGCCTGTAAAGGCAATTGAAGTAAAACGTTGAGTCCGACGTGGCTAACCCTCTCGGAAAAGTTTAAAAAGCCGAAGCGTTCCAAATGATTCAAAGTTAAAGTTGGAGGAAAAATCAGAAATGAAAGGTCGATGAAGCCGAAACAAAGTTGTGGAAGGTTAAGTCCCATGATACTAACCATTGCAGCATAATTTAAGGGGGACCAAAACTTTCTCGATACTCTGTAAATTCAAAATAAAAGCAAGTGAAAGGCCTATAAAGGCAAAATAAAGTCAAATGTTGGGTCCCATGTGACCGAGCGCCATGTTAAAATCTGGAAAGCCAGGATCCCCGGGATTAAATATGAAACCCAATCCCCAGTGAGCAAGCAAGTGGTCGAGATCTTCGTCACAATAACGGAGATCAAGCTGTTGAAAGTCAAGGCCGCGAAACCAACCACCATTTCAAACTAACAAATTGTTCTTTGTTCGAAGGAAACAGGTGTAACTCAAAGAAACCTTGCAAATGCAGGCGTAACAAAAAAGAAAAGGTGCAAGATCTAGAAGAAGATTTGCAGCAACAACTTCAAAAAGGAAATTTTTTCCAAAATCCTTTCCTGCATTTACTTAAAATAAAAAGAAAAGAAAAAAAGAAACAATGTTGAAAACAACCCAAACTTAAAGTGGTAGAGGGTTTCCAAACCCTAGCTGCACCTTTTCCGACATCGGGTATACAATCCCTAGTTGATGATTTCTTTTTCAACATAGGGTATACAATCCCTAGTTGATGATTTCTTTTCCAACACAGGGTATGCGCAATCCCTAGTTGATGATTTCTTTTCCAACATAGGGTATACAATCCCTAGTTGATGATTTCTTTTCCAACATAGGGTATACAATCCCTAGTTGATGATTTCTTTTCCAACTTAGGGTATACAATTCCTAGTTAATGATTTCTTTTCCAACATAGAGTATACAACCCCTAGTTGATGATTTCTTTTCCAACATAGGGTATACAATCCCTAGTTTATGATTTCTTTTCCAACGTAGGGTATACAATCCCTAGTTGATGATATCTTTTCCAACGTAGGGTATATAACCCCTAGTTGATGATTCTTTTCCGACATAGGGTATACAATCCCTAGTTGATGATTTCTCTTCTGACATAGGGTATACACTCCCTAGTTGATGCCAACATAAGGTATACACTCCTTAGTTGATGATTTTTCCAACATAGGGTATACAATCCCTAGTTGATTTTATTCTGCAACGTAGGGTCTCCAACCCCTAGTTGATATTACTTTTAGACATAGGGTATCCACTCATTAGTCAACAATAACTCCGGGTGCACTGTTCCCGACTTTTCATCGCTTTCAATAATAAAGTAGTGTAGATTTCCTTACAGTAACTCATGAAATTTTCCTAGTAAAAAACTGGGGAAGAAAATATCGTTCGTTTATTTTTTTTATTTTTGTGCATATTACATTTTTAGGACATTGGACTCGAGACGACCAAAAGAAGAAGTTTCGATCTAGGGTAATAAAACAATAAGTGAAAAGAGAAAAGAGAAAAGAGAAAAGAGAAGATTGAATCCAAAGTGCAGAAATGGGAAAGATATGGACTATTCAGGACGATATTGAAGTCATCCGTTTAGTATATCCTGCCTTGATCCGAGGAACGATAAGACGAAACCATCACCTGCGGCTAACAAGCATCAAGATCCTAATCAGAGTCAGCAAAAAATCAAGACTCAAGATCAAGTCTTATATATGAATCGTGTAACTAGCAGCTGATGGTTTTAATTAGTCTTTCGTTTTGTTATTTTGTTGTAATAAGGAGATCAACAACAGTAACAGCAGCAACCGCAGTGAAACCACAGTTACCCAGTAGTCCCAACTACCAAAACTTCCAGAACTACACTGACCTGATTCCTTTATAGCCAAGGATCTGCAGGCAACCTTTAAAGAAGGGTTCGGTCAAACTTTTCAAAAGCGCTTCACATGGAGTGTTTGAACGGGTAAAAATTGTTCATAACTGCTCACTTGGTCTTTGCCCGAAAACTCTTCGTGTTTCCGAGCAAAGAGGGGCAACTGTGAGCATGTAATTTTTCACCTAAAAAATACTCCTACAAAATTTGATAAATAAATTAATTTTATAGATTTTTTGTTGAATTTCAGTGTTTATTGTGAATTATTTGCATTGCACGGTCATAATCCATCTTTTAAAAATTTATAAAATGATAAATAATAACAAAAATATATTTTTAAATTGCATAATTAGGTTTTAGCTAAATTTAATACTTAGTTGTCTAATTCAATCATTTTTATTAGGAAAAATTACAAAAAATTGCTTTCTAAATAATTAGGAATGTTAATTGATAGTTTCACTTTAATTAATTCATTAATTAAGTCATAATTAGATGAAATTAGGTTAAAACTAATTATGATTAATTAGAATTATTTCAATTAATTTAATTAGTTTAACTTAAGTGTCCAAAGACTTAAAGACTATGAGAATCGGACCCGGGCCAATACACCCAGGCCCAAAACTCCCTTCTCACTACCCATCTGCCCAGCCCAAATCAATTAAACCCATCCAACCCCCTACACTACCCAAACGACCCCCGTTTAGCAAATAAATAAATCCCAACCGTTGATCAAAATAGATAAAATGGTTGGGAACTCCCCAAAGCCTAAAATATTTAAATGTCCAAACGGTACACCCCAACCCACATGAACCTAAGTTTAACACCTCCTCAAAGACTTTCTCTCTCTCTTCTCTCTAATCTCACTAGAGCCGCCATCCCTCCGCCTTAACTCCGCCGGTCGGAAATCGCCTCCGGCGGTGGAGCACCGCCAATCAAGCCCAAATCTTCACCAGACCATCTTCTCCCCCTTCTCAATCATCTCCTACCATCTATTTCACCAAAAACTCACTCAAATTTCTCTAATTTCAAATATGAAAATGAAAAACCCTAGTTTTCACAAGCTCGTTGATTTGAAGACTTTCAATAGCTCCTACTTACATGGATCGATAGCTCTCGTTAAGGGCTATTAATTAATATGGGTTTGAGCTATTTTCTAACCCCGTCGGAGTCCGTCCAAGGTCTAGTGACCTCAAACTTTTCGGCCAAACCACCCCACTGGTACTTCCCCCCTCTCTGTGTTTATTATTCTTTTCCTTCTCTTTGTCTTTTTCTTTTCATGAAGCCGAATCCTTGTTTTTTTTTATTATTGTTTTAGCCTGTTTTGATCGATTTACCTTTGTTTCGATTAATGTCATTATTATTCCTCTTAAGTTAACAACATGCTTTTAATTGTTTAACATGATCATTAATGTGAATTCCTTATGATTCTGTCCATAGTCTCCTCCGTGTGTTTTCCTTAGTTTATTGTTAGTCGTCTAGAATATAGATAATCTTGTTTAGGATTTTTATTTGCTTAGTCATATGTTTTTTTGTAATTTGAAATGCCAAAATAGGGATTCCTGGTCTTGATTTTCTTATTATTGACTGCCGTTAGTTAACTACCAATAAGGCTCGTTATTTGATTGATTATATGCCTGATTGTGTGATTAAGTAAGATTAATCGCCAATGAGATAGAATCTCCTAATCATCCCTGCTTATATATTTGGTCAACTAGGTCTTAATCAATTAACTGAAGTAAATCGATTAACCTAAGTTCAAGGAATTGAATTAATCAACCCAAGTTAATTAACAAGCTATCAAACTAGAATTAATACCTAATAGTGAAATTAACCTAAATCTAGGTAACTAGTAAGTATGGTTGGAAACCAACTCTAGGAACCTAATCAACTAACCCTTAACTAACCTAAATCCTAGTTAAGAAGAACTAATTAGGTTTGGATAACTAAAGTTCCTAACTAGGATCAACTAACTAGAGTTAATAGTTAACCACAATCAAAACATAATCCTAGTTACCTAAGGGTAATTCTAGGGACTCTAAAGGGTATTTTAGGAATTTTAGTTGAAGGAATCTTGGGTGTAACAACCCAAAAACCTTTTAGAGTTATAGAATCAGAATTTTTAGGGGTATTAAGGTCATTATAGGGGCTAAAAACTTCTAGAATAAGGGCAGTTGTCCCAAAGGATAAGAGTGACAACTGTCTTTGTACTATTTCAGCCTATTGGGATAGGGAATATGCCATGTATATCCTATCCCCAAGTCCCTTATAAATACACTAATTTTCCATTATTAGAGAACCTTCTTTTCACTTGTTTTTAGAATCTTTTACCTCTTTTTACATTCATTTCAGCTACTGAAAACATTGGAAAACACAGAAAAATTTTGAGTAGTTGCTATTCATGAGAAAATTTTAAAACGTATTAGTAGAACAAAAAATCTGATTTCCTTTCGAAAGTTCATCAAGAATCTGCTTGGATTTTCAGCCTTGGTGCTCCTTCAGTTTCTGATTTTAAACTTACCTAGGTTAATTTCTTGGGAGCTTTGTTAGTTTGAGGTTGCTGTTTGTTTGCTGCCTGATTACTCTTTCTTCTAGCTGAATTATCTCTTGGCCTGACCTTTATTTGGTCAGAATTTCTTTGTATTCTTTCTCTTAAAATGTATGTAACATTATGCTCTTGAATGAAGAATTTGTGTGTTTAAAATCTGTTTACTTTAGCTAAATTTTCTACCAGTTTTCTTTTCTTATTCATGGATATATAAGATTTCTGCTGTATGTCTGTCCCATGTTCATGTGAATTTTGGTGTGAAAGCATTAAAATAGGTGGTGATTTGATCACCAGTTGGTCAGATCCACCTATATAAATGCATAATATCATCTTTTTTGTTATTTGTTGGAAACTTAGGTGGCTTCTGATTCTATCATGAGCAAGTTCAAAATTGAGGCAATAATAGATTAGGTTTCATTTATATATTTGATTATGTAATGTTCTGTATATTCTGATGTAAAAAGAAAATCTTTTTTCATTTGTTATTTATTAGTCATTGTAAAATGAAGACTGGACTTTTAATATTTCATAGAAAAAAATGGGCCAGATTCATAAGAAGACCCATCAAATTTTTACATAACTATGTTCATCATTCAAAGTTGGTTCTTTCTTTTCAGTTATGAAATCTGGGTCCAATGGACCCTATAATGTGTTTTCAAGCAATAGTTTATGCCCTTAAAGGCCGAATCCAACCTTTATTCATTTTGCTGGGGTTTATGTGAGGTTAAACAATATCACAATTGGCATATAATTGTCATATTAACAAAGGGAAACAAGAACTGTCCATTTACTCGAATTAAAATTTGTCTAATTAAATTATATTCTCATGTTTGAAAAATCGATTTCCTCTATATGTTGTTAGCTAGAATGGCTATATTTTCTTACCAACTAAGTAATTAGATACAAGGCTGACCCAAAATTCTAAATCATGGAATTGGGTCAGAATTAGTGAATAGCCCAAATCCTTATATCTTTGATCATTCCTAGAAAGATTCTGAACTATATAGTCTAATCTAAGAAAAGGGGTGTTCTTTCTAGACCAATATTATTAATTAAGTTAAGAGATTCATTTTAGATATGGTAAATACTTAGACCCGTTCCAGAACTATATAGTGACTACTTTAAGACTTAGGAAATGAAATAATCATCGAAGTATACGTTTTACGTAACTTTGAATGAAACCAAACTAAAATATACCTTTTCCCCAAATTGTGTATACGTCTACGTAATAAAAATAAAAACTAAAATGAACACTCGTAGAGATACCTTTAGGAACGAATTTTAAAATTATTATCGTAATTGCGTACATGTTCGCGTGACGTGATTTCGATTTCTTTTTACAACCAAAACAAAAAACACGCGCTTGTGCGTTTTGACTATTTTTCTAAATGAATCAAGTGTTGTGAATTATGTACACGTCCGCGTGATATGATTTTGACACGTCCTATTTCAATTGGTATGCATACATAACCCGCCTCAATATATATCTTTAAATAAAATTGAATAATAAAAGCGATAAAAATATAAATGCACATAGGTATAAAAGAAGTAATTAAACAATTTAGGCCAATTTTAATCATTAAGCGACCGTACTAGAACCACCGAACTCGGAAATGCCTAACACCTTCTCCCGTGTTAACAGAATTCCTTACCCGAATTTCTGGTTCGCAAACAATTTAAACAGAATCAAAATTCCTCGATTTTGGGATTTTAATAAATAAATGGTGTCCCGGAACACTGTAAAAAATCCGGGTGGCGACTCTGAAACTAACAAAATAAATCCCAAAATCGAGTAATATCACTTAAATTGGAAAAACTCCCCTAAACCCTTATCCATCCTTACTGAGTGAAAAAGGAGGTGTGACAGGCATGGGAGTTTCGATCCCTCAAACGCTGTGCGACAATGGCATTCGTATGACATGACCTTGAAGTAACCGAGGTGTCCCCGCCGACACTCTTACCCAAAAGTTATAATAACTTTGCTAGAATTAATTGGCCTTCAAAGTAGTTGAATAGACTCCGCTTCTTCTATACATATATATAATTCCTTCCTCTTCAGTTTAAGTCTCGCAGATTTGCAAAACTAGCTTTCTCTTCAACATTCTCTTTTTTTTCTCATATTGCAAAACTGTTTGAGCTTTCTTCCTCTTTGCCTTTGTTTAAGAAGTTATGGCTGTTGTGCCCGAATCCATTCACCAAGAAGATGAAAACCATACCTTTGCATCTTGCCCGGCCGGTGGTACACCGCCAGCGTACGGCGAGTTAACCTCGAGCTGCTTTGCTTTGAGGAAAACTTTGCACTAGAGAAACCCTTCGATGCCCTGGGCCATCGAAAGCATGCGTCGAGGATCATCTGATCGATAGAAGAAAACCACCTCGAGGCCGTGAGGAGAGACTGCGTATGGGAGAAAATGTGATGGTGCAGATACCTTCCCGAGAAGAGAATATTATGGCTTACGCGGAAGGATTCTTGAACGTGTATATGTACCCATTTACATTAGGTCCCCTCGACCGCCTTGTGATCGAATTTATCCAAAGGTATTGAGTCACTCTGGCTCAAGTTCATCCATCCTTCTGGAGGATAGTATTGATGATGAGGTACTTTACTGAAAAGGCTGAGCTCGAGTTTACCCTTAGCCACCTTATCAGATTATATCAGCCTCTGCATTGTCGGGGCCTGATTGTGTTACGATACCGATCCACCAAGACCTTTATTGCCAGTGACGAAGAGGACCGGAACCGAGGATGGATGATTCGGTTTGTCCGAGTGAGGACCGTCGATATCATTCCTGCAGAGTTTCTGCCATTCCCCGAGAAATGGAACTTCAAGCGTAAGCTATGTCGTACCTTAGTGCCCTTTACTTTGGATGATTTATAAGAATGTTTATTTCTTTTTCTCAGCGGTCCCGTGGATGCCGGAAGAGATCCTCGATCTTGTGGACTGGGCTCGGAGGCTGGCAGCTTCGTCGTCCTATGATGAACGCAATTGGCGAGATCTGTCAAATGGCAGATGGGAAGCAAAGTACCATGGTATGAGCCATGTGATTGCCTTTTGAGGAATGCTTCCTTTTATGCGTATTAACTCTGTTATCGCATGTGTTGGTGCATTCTCGGAGATGAGATCGTTCCCCTTCAAGGATAGGGAAGGACCGTCGGCTTTGGAGCCGAGGGAGGATAATAAGTGGAAAATGTCCTCGATGGATGAGGACATTCTCACTGAGGCGGAGCCTGCTCAGAGACACAAAGGAGATGCCGTCACTGAAGAGGACTTGATATGCGTTGGCCATTCTATGGATATCAGCTCTCCAAAGGAGGGTGGTTCTTCATCTATGGCTCGAACCAGGGGCCGTCGCTGAATTTGTTGGCTTTTCAGCTATGAATTTTTATCCTTTGAATTGAAGCTTCTTTTCCGTAGGTCTTTCACAAGCTCAAGTTCGAGCTGCTTTGTTGTGAGACCAAGTTGCGGGAAGCTTTGGGCAAGAAAAAATCTCTCAGGCTTCTTTGCACTAAGAAGATGAAAGGGTTGATACATCTTCGATCCGAGATGCATCGAAGTCGAAACTATGAAGACAATCTCGAGCGTCAGGTAACCCTTATCCTAAATGAGTACATGCTTCATTTCCCGCTTTTGGGAACTATTTCGGTGCTTCAGCCTTAGAGAAAAATAGAAGTGCTGGAACGCCTTTGGGGCAAGGTCGGTCAAGTGAATTCCGAATACGATGCGTTGAAGGCGCAGATAGGAATTCATGTTATGGCCCAAAGGAATGCCTTGGACAAGGCCTCTGCCCTCGAGGTAAAACTTCGTAATGCTCGAGAAAGTAGTTTAATTCAGACGAGCAGGATTTCCAAGCTCGATACTAGTCTTTTGAATATGAAGGCCGAGGTCGTGGACGCCCGGGCTGAAACTGAAGAAGAAGAAGTTCGAGCGAAGGACGATAAGAAGGTGGCCATTTATTTGAAAGATGTTTCTGACGCTCGGGACGAGCTGAAGGGAGCCTTTGACAGAGAGATGAAGAGCAATGAGTATGCCCGATGTAGGTCTCGGAGGGATACCCTCGAAGAGATTCATGCTAGGGAGTTTGAGCTCTCGGAAGAGATAAAGCAGGCCGAGGGGGATGAGATCGACGCCAAGTTTTTTCTTTCCTCTTGAGTCGATGCTGCTATTTGAAGGCCGCCATGGGAGCTGGTCCCGAGAGTGGAATGGATTTTTCTTCTTTGTTCTTTGTATAAAACTCATGTGGGAGCATTGTAAATGTATATTTGTAATACATATATATATATATATATATATATATATAATTCTTTGGTATTTCTGTTTTGCTTGTTGATAATAAACCCAATGAATTGGATTTCGAAATGAAACCCTAAGGGTTATAAATTGTCCCTGAGGCATTTTTAGACTGGCCTGTTGGCTCTTACGTATTGGGCCGGCACGACCTTTGATGTAGCTGGCGACTTGGGCTCTTACGCATTTGGCCCTGAGGCGCTTTAGTTAACCGTTTAGGGCTCAGCCTCCGAGTCGGGTTTCGACTCGAGCTCATCGACCCTTAGGTTTTTAAATTGGCCCTAAGGCTCTTCGGGTCGGTACGACCTTTAATGCAGCTGGCGACTTGGGCTCTTACGCGTTAGGTCGGTACGACCTTTAGTGTAGCTGGAGACTTGGGCTCTTACGCATTTGGCCCTGAGACGCTTTAGTTAACCGTTTAGGGCTCAGTCTCCGAGTCGGGTTTCAACTCGATCTCATCGACCATTAGGTTTTTAAATTGGCCTTGAGGCTCTTTGGGTCGGTACGACCTTTAATGCAGCGGGCGACTTGGGCTCTTACACGTTAGGTCGGTACGACCTTTGATGTAGCTGGAGACTTGGGCTATTACGCATAAGGTTGGTACGACCTTCAGTGTAGCTGGAGACTTGGGATCTTACGTGTTAGGTCGGTACGACTTTTAACCGATTCTTTTCAATGTTTTTTTTCGAAGTAATTGGAGGCCTGTGATTTTATGGAGATATTCGGACGTCTTCGAATCACGTTAGTTTGGACGGAGCCTTATGACGGTGGTCATCGTATTTGGTCGTAGCCTTTGGTCCCCAAGTGAGATAGCCTCGGCGTTTATATCGAGGGTATGCCTTTTTAGGGGTCTTACAAGTTCGATATATTGCCTTGACTTTGATATTGGGATCATGCCTTTTTAAGGTATTACAAGTTAGCACATACCTTGCTTGAGGTCTTATAGTTTTGATATTGCCTCATGGAGGGCTTACATTGACGCCTCATGGAGGGCTTGTGAAATTGAAGTTGCCTGCCCTGAGGTCTTACGGCTATGAATCAACTGTTGAGGACGGTCCCTGAGTCAAAGCTGATATTGCCTCATGGAGGGCTTACGTCGTTGATATTGCCTTATAGAGGGCTTATAGTGTTGATATTGCCTCGTGGAGGGCTTATGAGTTCAAAATTTCCGGCCCTGAGGTCTTATGGCTTCGAGTTTTTGATGCCTCGATGGGGTGACTGTCGAGGATAGTACCTGAGTCGGGGTTATGCCTTTTTTAAGGTCTTACAATTTTGATGTTGCCTCGTTAAGGGCTTACAAGTTTGAGCATGCCTCGTCGAGGTCTTACAGATGCAATATTGCCTAATGGAGGGCTTATATTGGTGCCTCATGGAGGGCTTATGAGCTCGAAGTTGCCGGCCCTGAGGTCTTATCGCTTTCGAGTTTCTGGTGTTGGTCCCCGATTGTTGGGGAATTTTCTGGCCCTGGGGCCGTTTCCTGTGAAAATAGCAAACTTCTTTGATGCGCGAAGTGTTTTGATGATATAAGATTTTCCTCCGATTACTTGGTACAAGTGTACATTTTTTCACTATCGAGGGTTTGATTATTCTATGTGGACACGGTTCGTTCGACCGTTTGGTCCTATACATTGTTCTCTTGTCGAGGCCCTCTTTTGCTCATTTTAGTTTCTTCGAGGAGGTAATCTCCCGGGGGGATGCCCCTCAGTATTTGAGGCTGATTAAAGAGAAGCCTTGGATACTTGTTGAGTTCTCCTTAGGTAGCATATAGATGTTGCCTCGTTAAAAACCTCATCGGTAAAACCCATTTGGGATAAAATCCGATGTGAGGGAAAAAGAGCGCAACACATGCTTTAAAACCTATGGCCTTCGAGCTGGAGGGTGCTTCGATTCCTTTCAATCGAACACCTGCACATATGTTAGTGTAAAATGTGAAGGAAAGAGGGAGAGGATTGTACCTTAGCTGTGGTGGCGTTCAAGCATCGATATGCTCCGGTTATTCATTCCGAGGACGCGGCATGATCCTTTATTCGTTCATCCAAGGATGTAGTTTGTGATTGCTACTCGGCTATTTGCTTTTTTTTTTTGGCTCCTTCGATGTAGAAGATCCCGGTGCCACATCGTGCACTGTGAACATTTGTTTTGCTACGTGTTGCTCCCCGTACACTATTTTTACTCCATCCTTCATAGGAAACTTCATCATTTGATGAAGGGTTGACGACACCGCCCTCATACTATGAATCCATGGGCTTCCAAGCAAGGCATTGTATCTCATGTCACCTTCAATGACATGAAACTTGGTATCTTGAATTGTACTGACCACGTTGAAGGGGAGGAGGACTTCCCCTTTCGTTGTCTCACTCGCTATGTTGAATCCGTTGAAGACTCGAGAGGCGGGCATGATTTGGTCGAGCAATCCGAGTTGCTCTACCACCCTGGACCTAATTATGTTGGCCGAGCTACTTGGATCCACGAGCACACGTTTAAGTTGAAATTTATTCAAAATAAAAGAAATTACCAGTATGTCATTATGAGGTTGAGACAAGGTCTCGATGTCCTCTTCGCTGAATGAAAGAGCGTCTTCAGGTATGTAGCTCCAAGTTCGCTTTTCCTTGGTGATGGATACTTTTCGTTTCTTGAAAACGGGTCCCTGGGGAACGTCGACTCCTCCAATAATCATGTGGATGACGTGCCGTGGTTCTTCTGTTTCATTTTTCTTGTTCGCCTTTCTTTCCCGAAATTGGTTTTTAGCTCAGTCACTGAGGAATTCTCGAAGGTGTCCTTTGCTAATCAGTCGGGCTACTTCTTCTCAGAGCTGTCTGCAATCCTCGGTCCTATGAACGTGGGTATCGTGATATTCGCATATCAAGTTAGGTTTCCTTTGTGAAGGATCTGATAGTACGGGTCTTGGCTATATGGTGTCCTTGATTTTACTTATGGCCGATAAGATGTCTGAAACGTCGATGTTGAAGTTGTATTCAGATAGCCGGGGTGCCTCTACCGGTCCTCCGTGCCTGTCAAACCTGCTTTGTTCAAGAGTCCTCGAGGATTTTTGCCTCGATCAATCCTTTGGTCATTTCGAGGTATGTTACGCCTCGGGATATTTCTCCGATTTTCTATATACGGCTGATACCTTTATTTGCTTGGACTCGGTTCTCTTACTGCGAGCCTCGATTCCTTTGTTAAGATCCTGCTGGGATACACCGAGCCCGAGGGGGCTTCCAGTTGGTCGTCCTCGACTCTGATCTTCGATTGATACCTGTTGTGTACATCTGCCCAAATTATGGCGGGATACTCGATCAATTTTGGCTTCAGCTGCTTTGAAGCGATCGAGCTTCGTTCATTCAAGCCCTGAGCGAAGGCATGTACTGCCCAATCGTCAGAGATCGGAGGTAATTTTATCCGTTCCAGTTGGAAGCGGGATACGAACTCCCTTAAAATCTCATTCTCTCTTTGTTTGATTTTGAAAATGTCAGACTGCCTCGTAGCGACTTTGATGGCACCAGCATGTGCCTTCACAAAAGAGTCTTCCATCATGGAAAGCGAATCTATCGAATTCGGGGGCAGGTTATGATACCACATCATGGCCCCTTTGGACAGCGTTTCTCCAAATTTTTTTCAATAAGACGGATTCAATCTCGTCATCTCTTAGGTCGTTGCCTTTGAAAGCACAAGTGTAAGAAGTAATGTGCTCATTAGGGTCCGAGGTCCCATTGTACTTCGGGAGGTCGGGCATTCTGAATTTCTTCGGGATGGGCTTCGGAGCCACACTTGATGGAAATGGCTTTTGCACGAACGTTTTTGAATCTACACCCTTTAGAATCAGGGGTGCGCCTGGATCTGATCAACCCTCGAGTTATAGGTTTCCACCTTTTTGTCGTTAGCTTCTATCTTCTTTTCGCCTGATTCAATCCTCTTTGTGAGGTCCTCGAGCATCTTCATAATAGCGGGATCGGTTGCTGACCTATTATTGCTCGACCTTTCTGGTGCTTGTTCAACTCGAGGAGCCGTTTCTGGTGGTGTTGTGCTTGGAGTTCTTTGATGGCTTTGTAGCTGAGCAATAGCCACCTGTTGTGCTTGCAATATCTCAAAAATTACGTAAAGGCTAACCTCTCTTTCCTTTTGAGCGGAGGCTCTCTGTGCTTCATGCTGGTCTCCATCGCGCACACTCCCGTATGTATTAGAGCTTATATCGACATGTTGAGCGTTGCGCGAGCCTTCGTTGACGGGGATTTGCACTGGCGCTTCCTCAGGGTTTTGCGGTGGTACACCTGCACCAGAAGCAATTTACGTCGTTCTCTCCATGATCCTCAGGACCGTTGTTTTCATGTGCATTTACTGAGTTAGACATTTTTTGACCTGAAATGGAAGATTCTTGGACAAGAAAAGGTGTAAAGAATAACTTGTGTTTCTAGAAAACCAGCACTAAAATAATCACTATTATTTTTAGCCCCACGGTGGACGTCGAACTGTTTACCTTGAAAATGGTAATTACAATTATATTTGATTTTGTGGTTCTAAAAATATGTGATCTACTTTATTACTAGTTGTTTAGGCAATAGATGCTAAGTGAGGAGTAAGAAAATGAGATAAGAGCGAAGGATAATGAGATTATGAAAACCGAGCAGGTGAGAGACAGGGTCTCGAGCTTGGTCGAAATAGGGCCTCGAGCTCGAGCTCGAGGGTTTAACAGAGAGCGTTCGATGGGGATACAACAATATTGAAGGCCTCGAAGATGGCCTCTTTGTGATCAATGATGAACAATAAATTAAGAACAATTTAATAAACACAATAAATGAAAGGTAATAAATCACTGGAACAATTGTAAAGAATGTTTGAGTTAGAGAGCAAAAAATGTTCTTGTTCTTGTATTAAATATCATGTGTCTTACAAAATGACAAGGTCCCTTTTATATAAGAGGGGAAAACCAAAAATAGTACATGTGCAATTAATACAAAGATAGGTGGCTGGTACAACTATTTAATGTCACAGTACGGGCTTGTACTATTTTGCGTACTTGGTCAGCTTTAGCCATGTGCTTTTTGGGAATTTCTCGTCTTTCTATGTTGGTCTTCGATTTGCACTGCCCCGATACTCGACATGCCTCCTTGATGCCACAACACGAACTACTTCGAATCTTCTGAGTATCGTAATAATCATAAAATCGGACTCTCTGATTTTAGCCGTATACATTGTGCTTTTGAATTTTACTAAATATATCAATTTGAAAATGGCCGAACATTTGTCCCAATATGAGCCTAAAGGGTGTTTATAGTTTTCCAAGTGGCCTATGATTCTGTATGTAATTGCGGCTTGACCAGCTTTGGAGTTGTTAGAGAAGTCTACATGAATTGAACGAAGAGGAACCTGACAAAACGTTGAAGATATTGGTGTGATGTTTATATTTGGAATGGTACTATAATGTGCTTTTTTTATTTTCTGATCCTTTATTCGGTATTTGGTACAAGTTTTGAATTAGACTAATTAATTTTATTTTGAGGGGTAAATTACTTTCTATCAAGCGATTTTATTTTCAATACTCAAAACTGAAACCTCAAGTTAAAAGTAAAGGGCACTTATCACGGCCGGGATGTATGGAGCCTTTACGCTACTGATTTTTTTAAACTTCTAACTTTTGAGACAGAATATAAATATATATGTAAAGCTTTTAAAATTTTAATAAAATATTATATTTGAACTCATAATTTTAACAGCATAATGAGTTTAATATTGAGCATCTTAAAAATTAAACTCACTAAATTTGAACCTTGAATTCGCCTAACCTTTGATAGGTAATGTGCTCCTTTAATTTTAGGAGAATAAAATATTTGAAATTTTACTATTTTTATTTTTTTTTCCAAATGGATATTATTCCACTTTCCAAATGGATTGAGAGTTGAGACATCTCATGATCTGTTACTATATCTTATCTTCCTCTGTACTTCCACCGCCTATTGCCACTACTTCTTAGATTCAGTGAAGTTGGTCAAAATCATTCTAAATCTTTGCACGAAAAAAGTTTTATTTGATTCCATGTGTTAGCTGTCTACTTATTAATTTTTTATTTTCAGTTTTTTATGTAGTGATCATTTAAAAGATATTAACATAATTAAATCAGTTATTACATAATTAAAAGTTAAAATAGAGTAACAGGGACATCGAATATGTGTACCTGTTAACAACAGCGGAAGATTTTTTGTTCAATCAATTGCCCGAATCCGATTTCATCTCTCTTGGAAACGAAATTCTGGTTCACGAACTAAATACCTTCTTCTTGTTTTTAGTGTGTTTCTTTTCTTGAAGTAGGGAGAATTTCTCAGAGTCTTATATTTTGATGAAGGGGAACGTTGATTTATAGAGAAGGGAAGTTATCAGAGAAAAATTGTCGAGAAAACTAACCCACGTTGATCCCACGCTCCCACTTACTTTTCAACGTGCGGTGGTTTTACTTTAGGAGTTAACCTTCCCTAGGTAACTTCCCTTAATCTTATCTCCTTTAAAGGAAAGGTCGGGTCATTCCATATGAGCGACCCGCGACCCAAACCCAATATCCAACATCTCCCACTTCGCACATGATGGGCTAGACCCAAACTAGTGCCATGTGAATGACACACGTAATTCATACTGGTAGATAGATCGTGCGACCTGCGAGCATTAAGAGCTACATTGTTCTTACACCCTTTAAGGATGTTTAATAGCTCTATGTAGAAATCCAATCACATGCGGAAAGGG
Source organism: Nicotiana paniculata (assembly GCA_005239505.1). Lineage (NCBI taxonomy): Eukaryota > Viridiplantae > Streptophyta > Magnoliopsida > Solanales > Solanaceae > Nicotiana > Nicotiana paniculata. The sequence continues at coordinate 47,957 of ML323362.1, read as the reverse complement.
TTCACTACTACCATGAGGATTTTATTATTACTCGCAATACCCTAGACATTGTTGGCTTCTTTAGTAGCTAATTATCCTATCCCTCACCCTCGAAAAGGGGTGAACTCGAGTTCATATTTAACTTTATCCACAATTACACCCAATACCCTCATGGTAATGGTAATGGTCGACCTATGAATACAAGTTAAATTACAAAAAAAATGTTTATTTGTCTTCCCTTTCTACTCGAATCTTTCCATTCCAAATCAACTGCTTTCCTAGACATGCATTGCATTGCCGAATCACTCATGGATATTAGTAACATGCTAAAGTAGCAACACTGATTGGTACTTCAAGAAACTATAAAAAGGTCAAAGGATATTTCAATAAAAGTTAATGTAACTTCTTTGGGATCTCACACAATGAAGAAGCGGGGATTCATTCTTCCATTATCCCATGGTCGATAGCACACGTGATATGAAACAGATGTTACGGTGTTCTCACCTTATATTGGCGCGTTTGTCTTATTCTTTTGATCATTCAACACCGTAAACATCTTGGTCTAGACACCTCCAAGTGTCTAACCCGAGTTTCTCACTTCAATAATCCTCAAACCATCTTCTCTGAGAAATTCGCATCTGGTTTACAATACTAAAGTCATTTTACAATACATAAATATGTCCATATCCTTCGCAAACCTAGAGCCATAACATGTTTCTCAAACAGGTCTTTGGATATCACCTTGGTAAAAGGATCAGCTATCATGCTTCGCGTAGGAATGTACTGTAAATTTATCTCTCCACTTGCTACCATGTCTCTTACAAAGTTATACTTGATGTCAATGTGTTTGGTCTTGCTGTGATACTTAGGATCTTTTGTATATGCAATAGCCTCTTGACTATCACAATAGAGTCATGGGATCCTGAGAGTTCTTTGTTATATTTAAATGCTCAAAGAATCTCCTCAACCAAACAACTTCTTGTACTGCAGACGGACAAGCCACAAACTCAGCTTCCATAGTTGAAAGGGTTGTGCAGGTTTGTTTCTTACTTTTCCATGATATAGCACCACTATTAAGTAAGAAGGCATAACCAGATGTTGATTTTCTACCATTCCGATCACCAGCCCAATCAACATCTGTATATCCTCTCAAGTATAAATCATTTCCACTATAACATAGTGAATAATCCGCAGTTCCCTTCAGGTATCTGAAAATTCTCTTCACAGCTTTCCAATGATCTCTTCCAGGATTGGATTGATACCTGCTAACCGGACCTACGGCATAACAAATGTCTGGGCGAGTACACAATGTAGCGTACATCAGGCTCCCGACAACACTTGAATATGGAACTCGAGACATGTCTTCCTTTTCATTTTCAGTCTTGGGACACATTTCAAGGCTTAAAGTTTCACCTCTCTCTATAGGAATATTCATGGATTTGCAACTATTCATGCAAAAACGCTCCAAGATTTTCTTTATATAAGTTTCTTAGATAGACTCAATAACTTTTTGGAACGGTCTCTTTGGATCTTAACTCCAAGGATATAGTCTGCCTCGCCCATATCTTTCTTGTCGAAAGACTTTGAAAACCATGACTTGATAGTTTTTAAATACTCCAAATTGTTTCCGGCTAATAAAATATCGTCCATATAAAGACAAAGAATTACAAACATCCCATTGGACTTCTTCACATAAATGCAATGGTCTTCATTGATCATGGTGAAATCATATGAGATCACCTACTTGTGAAATCTCAAATACCATTGCCTTGAAGATTTCTTCAGACCATAAATAGATCTTTTCAATTTACAAACCTTATTTTCTTGGCCTTTAACGATGAAGCCTACAGGTTGTTCTATGTAGATTTATTCGTTCAGTAAACCATTGAGAAAAGCTGTCTTCACGTCAATTTGATGTAATTCCAAATCCAAACGTGCAACAATAGCAAAAAGTAAGTGAATTTAGGTAAACTTCACAACTGGTGAAAATGTTTCCTCAGAATCTATTCTAGCTTCTTGAGTAAAGCCTTTTGCCACCAATCGTGCCTTGTATCTTTCTATTGACCCATCTGCTTTGCGTTTAACTTTGAGAACCCATTTGTTCCCAATGGCTCTACGCCTAGGCGGAAGGTAAACTAGATCCCAGACTTTGTTGGTTTTCATGGACTCTAATTCTTCTTTCATCCACTCATATTTTCCAGGGCTTGATAAAGCCTCAGTCACAGGCTTTGGCTCATCCATTTCTGTGGGAGATACCAAGAAACTATAATCCATAATTTCATAAGTACGTTTGGGTATATTTTTCCTGGCACTCTTTCGTAGTTGAAATTTAGGTCCGTCAGAAGGATTTTGGGATTGAGAGTTCCCACTCCCACTCGGATCAGAATAAGATCTTGATCAATTTGATTATCAACTATGTCAGAAGACATTTGCTGACTATCTGAGTTCAACATTTCATAAAGAGGCCCACTATTCTTTACCTCGCCCCTCTTTGGAAAATCATTTTCCACAAATGTGACATCTCGTGATTCAATATCACTAACACTTCCATCCTCTAATTCACCAATGAACACATACCCTTTGGAGTGTTCTGAATATCTTATAAAGATACATTTCTTGCCTTTCGGACCTAATTTACCAAACTTGCTAAAAGAATCTTTTACATATGCAGCACAACCTCAAGGTAGTAAATCCTCTAAGTTTGGTTTATGACCAGTCCATAGCTCATAAGGAGTGGAAGAAACTGATTTAGAAGGCACTCTGTTCAATATGTAAGTTGCAGTCAATAATGCATCTCCCCAAAAGGAGATAGGTAAATTTTCCCGCGCCATCATGGACCTTATCATGTCCTGTAGTGTTCTATTCCTCCTTTCTGCTACACCATTTTGTTGAGGTTTGTACGGAATAGTTAACTGTCTGGTGATTCCCTTTTCATTGCACAATTCTTCAAATTTTCTTGAAAGATATTCAAGCCCTCTATCGATTCTTAGGGTATTAATCCTTTTGTCTAATTGATTCTCAACTTTATTCAAATATTTCTTGAAGCATTCAAGTGCTTCAGATTTATAAGAAATCAAATATACATAACAAAAGCGCGTGAAATCATCAATGAACGTAATGAAATATAAAGCACCAGACCTAGCCCTTACATTCATTGGACCACAGATATCAGAATGAATTAATTGCAATGGAAAATCGGCTCTCTTAGCCTTTCCAAATGGTTTACGTGTAATCTTTCCGGCAAGACAATTTTCACAAGTTGGCATTTCAATTTTAGAGAAAGAACCCAAATGTCCTTCCTTAGCCAATCTATTCATTCGATACTTCTCTATGTGACCTAATCTTTCATGCCATGTAATAACATCAACATCATTGTTACTAGAATAAAACCATAATAGTTATACGTAGAAGGATTACAATCTAACACAACAAAATCATCATACCGATGTCCAAAACCATAAAAACATTGTCTTGAGTAATTCTAAGACCACTGCGACTAAAGTTCAAATTGAAATCTAAATCTAGAAGAACAGACATAGAGACTAAGTTTCGTCGAATCTCTGGAACATACAGGACGTCATGCAACATCAAAGATCGGCCACCACGCATGTCCATTCTGCAAGTGCCTATCCCTTTGACTTCAATCTTTGCATTACTTCCCACATATACATGCTTTGATCCAGGTGAAAGTCGCTGAAACTCTATGAACGCTTCTCTATCACGGCTCACATGGTCGGTGGCCCCTGAGTCTACAATCCACACACGATAAGATTCAGTTAGTAAAACAGTGCTAGAAACATATATAGCACTAAGAGATGCATTTTGAAATGCTACCTTTTTCGGCTCAGTGCACTCACGAGCAAAATGCCCTAGGACTTGGAAATTGTAGCACTTCATATTACTTTTGTCTTTCTTCTTATAGAATCGTTTTCCTTTCTTGGAATTTGGCTTGTTTCTTTTCTTGGAGGATCCTTCTCCGGTCTCCTTACCCTTTTCGTCATTTTTCCACTTTCTCTTGCGCTTGAAGGTTGATCTCTTTGTACCACTTGATTCTACCACAAAGGCAATAGGTACAGCTTTAGCAGCACCAAGCCACTCGTCTTCAAGCTCCACATGACGGGCAACATTAACAAAAGTTTTTATTCTATCATTACAGGTCAAGTTAACTTTCAGATGTTCTCAATTATTGGGAAGAGAACGAATCATTGCCTGAACTTTCTGCTTGTCAGAGAGAACATGATCAACACCTTTGAGTTGAGAAATCATATTTGACATCAATCTTAGATGTTGTTTGACACTGTGATCATGACGCTTTTTGTATGTGTCAAACTTGATTGTCAACTGTCGAAGGCGAGTTACAATTGTTCCCCCATATGCCTCTCTTAAATGTGCCCACATGGCTTGAGCAGTAGGAAATTTCTCACACTCATGGATGAGATCATCAGTAACAGAACTTACAATAATTCCACGTGCAGTGGAATCTTTCTTTTTCCAAATATTGTAAGTTTCCAGATCCCTCCTATATTGGGCAGTGTTACCCTCATCTGGGTGACTCAGCATGGTTAATACTTTCAAGAGCATCTTGCTCTTTGAGTACATACCACATCTTACGACTCCAGATGTCGTAGTTTTCACCATTCAGTTTGTCACCCTTGTTCAAGTCATATATGATAGTTTTCAATGCCATGTCTGTTATTAGAGACAATATTACAAGTATAACTCATCAATATATACTTTAGTTAATTTATGCATGTGATTACACACTCAAGTAAATTAATTATAACATTAATTCTATATTTAGTATAGAATCAAACGGTCACTACGTTTCCATTTATCATCTATCTCTAAATATTTTAATTAATATTAAAATCACTTCTTAGTGTGTACTTTATTTCAAGTCTCAATCCATTACAAAAAGATATAATAAATAATGAATGTAACTGGTGAGACAAGTAATTTAATTTAAATTGCATTAAGATAAAACACATAATAATAATTTTACATGTTTTCTAGGACATACATGTACCAATCGAACACTAACTCTTGCACATAAACACTAAAAGGTGCACTCAGCCAAAGATCATGATAAATCTCAGTTAAAATTTCACCCTAAGGTTCTCGAAGAGAGTCCGCTAAAATATCTAATGCTCCTCAATCAGTAGTTTCTATGTAGTTAGCTAATTCAGCTCTTTTTAACTGGAAAAGGTGTACATGTTCAGGAATGGAAACATCAGGGCCCATTTTAAATTCCGTAAACTCCCTAAATTTCTTTTCTCTCTCCCTTCGTTCAGCCCTTCGATCACTTAACTCATTTTGTCTCGCCCTTGGGATATTCCTGATGACTTCAGGCTCCGAGTCTGAATCATTATAGAAATAAGTCCTGCGACGACGTACCCTTCTACGTTGTGCCCTTCCTTGACTTCGAGAACTCCCACTTGGAGTAATTCGAACTTGTCCCTGTTCAGCCATATCTGAAATAGGACCAAGGAAACAATGATAATGGATACAACCATCCAATGTGACAATATATGTCACAATAACTCGTAGAAGTATATCAAGGTAAGGGATTAATGCTAAACTAATTTTTTATATGAAGAAAATATTAAAATATATTAAGTCCAGTGATGTTTTTATTGACATTACTTTAAATAAGTAACAATCCATATTCTGATTTTCAACAATCATTCACTATTTTAGAATTGTATCCTAAACAAAAGATTCTGTAGCTTTTTACCTTCTCTTTCTTGAGAACCAAAACGAACAAATTTAAAACTAGAAGGCTAGTATGTACAAAGATTCTGTCATTTTGTTGTCTCTATAGAACTAATTGATATTGGTTGTTTATTGTGTTTCTGTTTTATCATCAACAGGAAAGAAAATATTTTAAAGTTCTGAAATTTGGTGTTAGCCTTTTGGCATTCCTGTTAACAACAGTCAAAGAACACCAAATTAATACTGAAAATTCCATCATACCCAAAGGAATTTCAAAAACATCATCAAAGAAAGTTTTCTGTTGCCGCTGGTATATTAGAACGGGATAAAGACAAATATTTATCTGTGCCAACACCTCCAATTCAGTTTTGGAACGACAACATGAATCTTTCTCAAAATATATTTCTTTACTGTAGTTTATCCATATGAAACACAAAACCAACAAAATAACTTTTAAGAATCATATATAATTTGGTAGTGTATCAACAGAATACAGAGTGAACGCTCTGATACCAATGAAAGTTAAAATAGAGTAACAGGGACATCGAATATGTGTACCTATTAACAACATCAGAAGATTTTTTGTTCAATCAATTGCCCGAATCCGATTTCCTCTCTCTTGAAAACGAAGTTCTTGTTCACGAACTAAATACCTTCTTCTTTCTTTTAGTGTGTTTCTTTTCTTGAAGTAGGGAGAATTTCTCAGAGTCTTATATTTTGATGAAGGGGAGCGTTGATTTATAGAGAAGGGAAGTTATCAGAGAAAACTAACCCACGTGGATTCCCACGCCCCCGCTTACTTTTCAACGTGCGGTGGTTTTACTTTAGGAGTTAAACCTTTCCTATGTAACTTCCCTTAATCTTATCTCCTTTAAAGAACATGTTGGGTCAGTCTATATGGGCGACCTCCGGCCCAAACCCAATAGCCAACAATAATTAATAACTAGACATCTATTATATATTACTTAATTACTATTATAACCATCCGGACGAGGTTATCAAAGTTTGTTTATGTGCTTTGACCGTCATTCTTCACGTTATTTTCCTTCATTTTCGTTTCTTCATGTTTATTATGACTTGTCCACTTCTCTTTTCTGGTCTCCTTTTTCCTTTTGGGTGGATGGTTATTAAGTTTCTAAAAGAAAAAGTTTATGAAACTGCACAAGAAAATTTAAAATAGATAGGAGGGAATCAGGGGCGACTCAATAAGATTGGAGGCTTAAAGCAAAAATTTAATCAAAAATCTTTTTTGAAACAAAACTTTCATATATATTTTTATTTGAAGTATATTTTTTCTAGCTTATTGAGATATGAAGTTGTTAATAATTTCTTTTATAGCTCATTTAATTTCACCTAAAACATTGTTGATCTTAGGAAATGGAACTAGATTTGTGACGACCCGATATGTCGTTTTGAGTATTAGCCTTAATTTTCATGTTTCGAGACCTCTCATAACTTTATTTGATATTTCTTGATTTGGATGTGTGACCCGTGTCACTTTTCGAAAATCTTTTACGTAAAATTTTGAAGAAAAATTAATTTTTGACTTAAAATAAGGTTTGGGTTAACCATGGTCAATATTTTTTGTAAACGACATCGGATCGATGTTTTGATGAATCTGGTAGGTTCGTATGATATTTTTGATCTTGTAGGCACGTTTGTTTGGAGTCCCGGGTGACCTGAGCGAGTTTCAGCATATTATGTGAAAGAATCTGGAAATTGAGTTTTAAGCGCTACTTATAAATGTTTAACTTCATGCATGGGAGAAAGTGTGGTGTAATAGTTATGTCTTATTTGCGATATATGTGACTCGGATACATTGATCGCATTTTCGATCAGTATTTGGCATTTGCAGACATTACAATTGCGATCAAGAGTTCACAATTGTGACGTCTGCAGCTGGGTAAAAGATGAAATTTTTTCTTATTTTACACTATTTTCTAACCCTAGACTCCATAGTGGCGATTTTCTTGAGAGCCTTTATTTCCAAAATCATTAGTAAGTAACTTTAATTTATTTTCCATCATTCCCTAATACTTTTTTATGAATTTTAACATCAAATCTATGAATCTCATGGTAAAAATTAGGGGGTTTGGGTAGAATTAAGAAATTTTATAAAATTGAGTTTTAGACCTCGAATTGAGGTCAGATTTCGAAACAAATTACATAATCGGACTTGGGGTGAATCAGTAATTGAGATTTGGTCCGATCGGATTTTGACCAAGCAGTCTCGGGGTTGACTTTTGTTTGATTTTTTTAATTTAGCTAAAAATTTAACCTTTTTTCATTCTTGGGTATATTCTAACACTTATTTTGAATTGTTTGAACGATAATTGGCTATATTTGATTGGTTTGGAGGCTTGTTCGAAAGGAAAATTTATGGTTGATTATTGATTTTATTGGAAAGAGGTAAGTGTCGTGTTTAACTTTGAGTTGAGGGAATTAGGACTTGTTTTGTCTATTTCTTACACGAACTATGTGTGGAGACGGCGTATGTGGCGAGGCGACGAGTGTATATGCGTTGTCATGGGTTAAAGCATGAAGGTGGGGATGTTTATCTTTATGTCATCATTTATTACATGTTATATTTCGTTACATGTTTTGATTGCTACATGTCCTTGTTATTCATGCCTTACTTGTTATCTGTCATTTAGTTGTTACATGTTTCGATTTATTCATTTTTCACTCAATATTTGCTTACCTGCTATATATTCCTACCTATATTAATTGTATATCTTTATTTTCTCATGTCCTTACTAGTCTTTATTGCCCTTACATTACTTGTTGTACTTTATTATGTTATATCTGATTGTGTGGGTCCTTTAGCTATTCTTGTATTAATGAATTATCAAGGATGGTGAATATGGGGTATTGGTTATTCTCTGTTGGTATTAATAGTTCCTTGGTGTCTATACGCTTTAGTTTCTTTGTGCTGAGATTATGAAATTTGGTTATGTTGAGTTGTTTATGGTAATGAGTTGATATTGGGAACGGGTTATGTGCCGCAACAGTATTAACACTATTTAATATTAGATCGGATTGCACGCCGCAACAGACATTGATATGATATTGGGATCGGATTGCACGCTGCAACAAATATTGAAATGATATTGGGATCGGGTTGTATGACGCAAAGGAGTATGGTGTGTCGAAACTGTTTGTAGCTGTGATGTTCTATTTTTTTACTGTAATATGAGATTATGAGTTGATGTTATTTTGGGACCTCTTTTAGTTGACATTTGAATGTCGTTCTTATGCTTTTTCTCAATAAATATGTTGTCCTTTATTACTATTCATACAGTTTTATAGTGGGCGTCTTGTCATAGCCTCGTCACTAATTCGTTGAGGTTAGAATCGACACTTACAGAGTACATGGGGTCAGTTGTACTCATACTAAACTTCTGCACTTCTTGTTCAGATCCTGATGTTGGTCCTAGCGACGCATATGTAACTACCTGACTGTTCATTTTAAGTATTTGCACTTCGCTCGGTAGTTTGGAAACACGAGTATCTCCGTATGATGTATTATGACTTGTGTGAATTGCTGGTTTTGGTTTTCAAGTTATTCATAATCGATTTGGAAGAATGGACTTCAAGATTGAAGATTTAAGTTGGAAGAGTTGACCAAATTTGAAATTTAGAATTTGACCTCGGATTACAGTTTTGATGGTTTTGTTAGGTCCGGATGGTGATTTTGGACTCGGGCGTATGCCCGTATTTGCATTTGGATATTTCTAAAAGGATTCGGCACGAATTGGCGAAAGTTAGAAATTTGAAGGTTTGGAAAGTTCATAAGTTTGAACGGAAGTTGACTTGAGGATATCGGACTTGGATTGTGGTTTCGGAGATTTGAATAGCTTCAATATGTCATTTGGGACTTGGGTGAAAAAAATTGAGTTCATTCCGGGTTGATTTGATATGTTTCGGCGCGTGTTTTGGATGTTTAAAGTTCAAAGTTCACTGATTTTTTAGTTGAGGCGTGATTCATCCTTTCGATGTTATTATGTGTGATTTGAGGCCTCGAGTAGGTTCATTTTATGTTACGAGACTTGTTGGAATGTTCGAACGTGGTCCCAGGGGTTCGAGTGTGTTTCATCCATTTCGAATTATTTCTTCTTTATATTGCACTGTTGGTTCTACTGATGTTTGGTGTGCCCAGTGTTTTTTTCGATCGCGGATTGAGGGATGCGATTATGTAGAGGGAAAAATTGGAGCTGGGTATTTCTTCTTCACATTCGTGAATAACAGTCCTCGTTCGCGTAGGTTGCTGCTGTTTGTGCACCGCATTCGCTCAAGTACTCCTGTGTCCGCGTAATATTTTAGACTGAGCTGGGCAGTGGCTTCTTTTTCTTCGCGTTTCCACTGTGTATGCTACGATTTCATAACTCTGATGGAGGTAATCATCGTGTTTGCACAGTCTATTATGTGATAGCGTAAGGTATTTTGTGAGGCAACTGAGCTTGTTCTTCGCGATCACGAAGAGTGTCCCGCGATCGCGTAAGGTATTCATGTACAATGAATATAAAGTAATCTATTTCGGGGGGTTTCAGCCATTTTTGCATATTTGAAGCTATGGAGCTCGGATTGAGGCAATTCTTGAAGCAATTTTCACCATGTGGATTGGGATAAGTGTTCTCTACTCATTTTTGGTTTTATATCATGAATCTATCTTCACTTTTGGCATTTGATCGAGGGAAATTAGGGTTTTTGTCTAAACTTTCTAATGTGAATTTTTGTGTTATGAACATCGATTCGGAGCCGGATTTGAGTGAAATTAGTATGGTTGGACTCGTAACTGAATGGGTTGTCTGATTTTGTGAGTTTCGTCGGGTTCAGAGGTGCAGGCCTGAGTTTGACGTTTTGGTTGATTTTGAGTAGATGTGTAAAGATTCAACTTTTGTCGATTAGGTTTGGTTCCTTTGGGATTATTTGATGCATTTGAGTTGCTTTTGACTAGTTTCGAGCCGTTCGAAGGATGATTTAAGCGGGATGGCACTTCTAGTGTATCGATTTGGCTTGTTTGAGGTATATATCTGAGGTGACGAGCATATATATGATTTAAGCGGGATGGCACTTCTAGTGTATCTACATGCGGGGGTGATATATATATGAGGTGACGAGCATATATGCATGTGCCAAGGTATTATGCTCGGGGGTAGATTATGCTATGAATTGTGCCTTGTAGGATTACGTGATCTTCTTGCTTCATGTCTTACTTGACTCATAGATACTAAAAATGTATAATTAAATGTTAGAAACCAAGATTTAGTTTATTATAACTTGATCAAAATTTGGTGGAATTCTAAGAAAACATTGATGTGTCTAATTCGGTCATCATTATACTTAATCATTAATACATTGGTACGACCGATATTCTTGAGATATTAGATTCTATACTCGTGTTGTAGATCATTCTTGAGATTTGTTTAAATACTCGAATAATAAGGTTCCTTGGGGTTCATTGAACTATTGTTGGATTCGAAGTTGTGAATGGGGCTCATTTGGAGTAGTCATTTAAACACTCTCCTTGGCGTTATTTATGCTCCCTACCTTGTTTGACATTGATATACATATCCTTGGTAAGCAAGAGTGCAAAGCACGAAGGGTGATGCCGTGGAATTATATATATGTTATCATGCGAGGGAGAGTGTAAAGCAAGAAGGTCGACGCCGTGCCATTTCATTTGAGAGTAAAAGCACGAAGGATTATGTCGTACCGTTGCATTTATATTATCATGATTTTATGTTATCACGAGTTCATGGCACGAAGTGTGTTTCCGTGCAGGTGAGGACGAGTGACATGCATTATGTCCTGATATCCTTTCCTTGTAGATAAGTTCATGTGTTTACTTTGAGCTATTATTGTCGTACTTATGGTTCTTATGTGACTTGTCGTTACTGTTCTGTATTTGTTCACCATCTCAATTGTTGTTGTAATTTCCCATGCCTTTTACATGCTTAACTTGCAAATACCATGCCTACTTCCTGCTTTTGCAATTACATCCATGTCGTATCTATTTTGTTGCACTTTAGTACAGGCCTTCTACCATGTTAGTCATTCATGCCTCTACTTGTTAATTTACAAAGATCATGTGTTCCCTTCTTATTTTTTATATTTATATATATTCCTCCACCATGCTAGTTAGTTGAAGGTTATATTTTTTTTCCCTCATGGCAAGTCATTACTCATATGCTTTTCGCCTAGTATTATTATTGTTGCCCATATGTATATCCTCATTCATTGTTGCTACTTGTATAAAGATTAAACCTTTGTCGATTGGGTTTGGTTCCTTTTGGATTATTTGAATATAGTTGAGTTGCTTTTGGCTAGTTTCGAGCCGTTCGAAGGATGATTTGTGCGGGATGGCGCTTCTAGTGTATTGATTTGGCTTGTTTGAGGTAAGTGTCTTGCCTAACTTTGTTGAGGAAAATTTTCCTACTGTTGGACATTATTTGCTACATGCAGGGGTAATACATATATGAGGTGACGAGCATATATGCATGTGTCAGGGTTAATCATGCTCGGAGGTAGATTATGCTATGAATTGTGCCTTGTAGGATTAGGTGACCTTCTTGTTCAATGTCTTCTTTGACTCATAGATACTAAGAATGTAGAATTAAATATTAGAAACCAAGATTTAGTTTATTATAACTTGATCAAAATTTAGCGGAATTCTAAGAAAATATTGATGTGTCTAATTCGGTCACCATTATGCTTAATAATTAATACATTACTACGACCGATATTCTTGAGATACTAGATTCTATACTCGTGTTGTAGATCATTCTTGAGATTTGTTTAAATACTTGAATAATAAGGTTCTTGGGGGTTTATTGAACTACTGTTGGCTTGAAAGTTGTGAATGGGGTTCATTTGGAATATTCATTTAAACACTCTCCTTGGCGTTATTTACGCTTCCTACCTTATTTGACATTGATATACGTATGCTTGGTAAGGAAGAGTGTAAAGCACGAAGGGCGATGCCGTGTCATTATATATATATATAATATATATATATATATATATATATATATATTATCATGTGAGGGACAGTATAAAGCACGAAGGGTGATGCCGTGCCATTTCGTTTGAGAGTAAAATCACGAAGGGTGATGCCGTATCATTGCATTTATATTATCATGATTTATGTTATCATGAGTTCATAGCACGAAGGGTGTTTCCATGCAGGTGAGGACGAGAAACATGCATTATGTCATGATATCCTTTCCTTGTAGATATGTTCATGCCTTTACCTTGAGCTGTTATTGTTGTACTTATGGTTCTTATGTGACTTGTCGTTACTGTTCTGTCTTTGTTCCCTATCTCAATTGTGTTGACCATGCCTACTTTCTTAACTTGAAAATACCATGCGTACTTCCGGCTGTTACAATTACATCCATGTCGTATCTATTTTGTTGCACTTTAGTAAAGGTCTTCTACCATGTTAGTCATTTATGCCTCTACTTGTTAATTTATAACAATCATGAGTTCCCTTCTTATTTTTTATATCTATATCTAGTCCTCCACCATGCTAGTTAGTTGAAGTTTTTATTTTTCTGTCCTAATTGCAGTCATTACTCCTATGCTTTCCACCAAGTATTATTACTGTTGCCCATATGTATATCCTCGTTCATTATTGCTGCTTGCGTATTTCCTATTTTTTCAATACTGTTATCAGTATTTCTTCCATCTTGTTGGTACTGTTATACGCATATTTGGTGAGGATGAGATATATGCACGAAGGGTGTTGCCGTGCAATTGATTTGATATATGAGTACATTCCTCACTCTATGAAAGTTATGGAGTGACTATCGTGGTTTGTTGGTTTTCTCTCTAAAGAAAAGATTTGTCGAGATATTGGAAAATGTTAAATTGTGATGTCTTTAAGTACTCAGGTATTGCTTTACAAATTCGTTTTGTGTACTTTTTTCTATTATATCGTAGTATATTCTATTGCTAGTTTACAGTACATGTTTTATCAATGAGTATATTTTAACTGAAATCCTCGTCACTACTTTGACGGGGTTAGACAATATACTTACTAGGTACATGAGGTCGGTTGTACTCATACTACACTTCTACACCTCGCGTGCAGATTTTGTAGCGGGGCTGCTGGTGATGTCGGGAGCTGACCCTGAATATGTTCGTGCATTGCAGAATATAACTGCCACTTGTACTTGGGTAGCTTTAGATTTTGCTAATCTGTTTATATAACTTTCAAACAGATCATGTATTTATTTTTACCAGCTTTGTAAATTTCAAATTCCTAGCAGCTCGTGATTCGTACTACTAGTCCTTGGGTTAATATATAAATGTTCGGATAATACTTCACTATTTTTCTATAAATCTCATTTGGACTCTGTTGACTATTAGTTGGCTTACCTAGCGGGTCGGGTTAGGTGTCATCACGACTAGTTGATTTTTAGGTGGTGACAAGTTGGTATCAGAGTGCAAGGTTCGTAGGTTCTACGAGTCTTGAGAAGGTGTCTAGTAAAGTCTTGTTGATCGGTATGATGAGGTCCATGCCTATCTTCGGGAGGCTATGGGACATTTAGGAAAATTTCCATTTCTTCTTTCCTCATCGTGCAGCCTTGTTTCAGCTTGAAACCTACAATTTTGATTATTCCCAATCGTTCATATGTGATGTTGCACACTTAGTATTTGTTATGTGCTGACGATCTATGATGCTGCATGTGGATTATGGCGGGCTAAAGATGCTTGATTATCATCGTGATGTTCTGTCTAGCCTCATGAGCAGATGTAGTTTTAAATCTTCTAGTCATTCATTTGTGGTACGAGGCGGGTTCTTATACCTAGTTTGTAAGCACAAACATAGGAAGGCTGGCTGGTGGCCTAGCTGTTGTGATGAAGGTGGATTCATTGTAAGATTCGATTTGAGTATAGCCAGTGGGCCATCCCGTGCGTGATAGGTTTGGATCGTGTGTTTCGTATGAGTTTTCATTCGGTAGAGTGCATATGTTATCATTTCAGAACATTTGGGGGAGTTTTTTGACTATTGGAAGGATGGGTAAGCGCTTGGTAGAGTCTTCATAGTGTTCTATGACCAGTATTGCATGAGTTTTTGAAGTATTCAGTTAAATAGCCATGCGTTATCGAGTCATGCTATAAATATGTAGTATTTTGGATTACCAACGATGTGTTCTATGGCTTCAGGCTAAGTGGGGGAGTCTGTTGACGACAAACGAATTCTAGGATCATGCATTGTATCAGTTTCCAGGTCAAGGGATTTCTTGGTTGTTCTTTGAATAGCCATGTGCTGGTGGATGGCAGGTTGGTGGGTGCATATTAGCTGTGTATTGAAGATCAGAGTAAGGTGAGTGGTTTCGAGAAGGTTTTGACGAGTTCCAGATCATATGTAGCATTTAAGGACTTCTGAGTTTCTGTATGGGCAGGGTTTGAGATGAATGGTGATCGGATTCCGGTATTTCATAGTCAAGAAAAATCTACATGGCAATATTGGAGAGATGCAAGAAACGACTTTGGGATTCGTAGAGGGTTCCTTCAGGGTGAGCATATCCCATTGAGTTACTTTCGGGTTAGCAGTCGTTGTGACTCGGTTTAGTTAGAGGAGATCGATTCTGGTGAGTTGACTATGTGTTAATGAGTTTGGAAGAATTCATCATGGTTATGACTGGTGGGGGTGTTTGCTACAGGGATAGAAGCTATATTGTGTGTGTGGTGATGTTCTCCTAGATTGGGTTAAATGAGAGGTTCACGGTCAACGAGATGTTCAATTTTCTCATGGTTCAGAGTTGATTATAGAATTTTCGTAATGTCGCGAGTTAGCAAGTTAGAGGCAATGCGCCGTGTGGAGTTGAAAGGTTTCATACACAAGGTTGAGATTTAGTCTTGGAGGTAAGGATATGAGTTCTTGGTGTCATAGATGATTTCGGGTGTTTAAGATTATGCTGGCACTATTCTTTTTTTCGTCGGAGGATAGTTCGCCTTTTGGCAGGTGCATTGTTTTGACTTGTGGGTAATTTTCGGTAAGATGATGGAGTATAAATGATGTATCAGCCATTTGAGTAGTGATGTTGAGATCAGATGTGGAAATTCTAGTATACATGAGTTCAAAGACTCGATGTTCTCGTGGGCAAACTATTCCTTGATTTCTAATTGTGAAAAAATGTTGAGTATTGATTTATTGATGGTGTGTTTTATGAAAATGTTGCTATGGACTTTTGGAAGGTTATTTTTCTATTTGGAAATGATCGGCATTTGGTTTGGGAAGAATTTTTTTAGCCTAATGAGAATGTGTATTTTTTACCGAATCGGATTTGCTTGCTCCTGCGTAGCTATTACCACGGGTATATCATCGGACATAATGGATGTTATTTGTGCCTTGTTCTATGTTATGTGTTTCTCTCTTATGTTATAACAGATTGTGAGGGTTACATGATTTTTCGCACGCATATTGTAAGTCCGTATGAGCCTTATGACGTTTTGAGAAAGATGGCCCTCGCGATGTTGAATTTCTTATTGCACCTTATTTGTGCTTGTCTTTCTTGGTATCGTTGTGCCTAATCATCTTCCCACATTTATATTGGTGCACCCTATCGTGTTTGATGTTGACACACATGTGATCAGCGGGCCCGAGTATTATGGCTCGATGGGTACTATATGTGGACTGATATGATGGGATCGGGATGCGCGCCGCAATGGTACTATGATGAAATGTAACTCCTTATGCTTATTTTGTGTATTTTACTTTCACCTTGTTGAAAATAGTTCATAGGAAAATGTTAAAAATACCTTGCATGCTTAACTTGCTTAGTTGCCTTCTTATTTAACTTCCTTACCATTATCTACCATGTCTAGATTATTGCTTGTTGTACGGAACCAAGTTGTGTAGGGATCCATATGATTTTGTCGAGACTTGTCAGTTGGGCTACTCGTATTGGCTAAGATGATATTTCTAGACTTGATATTTGCACTATTATATGGGGATAAAGAATGTTTGGAAGAATGATACTATATTTGGGGATTTGGGCAATGGCCCTGCTCGGACGAGCGAGCTTCTTGGATTATTGATCAGATGAGTGGTTAAGAGATTCTGCGTGTTTCTTTTTTTTTGGATAGTGTATGAAGGTTTTGAACGGGGTTCTAATCGATATGGGGTTTATACTGATACAAAATTTGTTTTTGGGCGGCCATAGAGGTCAGCAGTTACTGCTGTGAGTATCTGAGTGACGGGGTATATCATGTGATTACATCTTGGGTTATGGTTATGACTTAGTATAGCTTGTTAAGGCTTATACAGTGTGTAGATACGAGATTCAATCCCTGTAAGGAATTCCGGATGCTGGAAATTTGGGTTCTAAGGCTTATGAGCTAGAGTTGAAGTAAGGATCTCCAGCTATGTTGTGTTCGCAGGCTTATATGGAGCAGGGTGACGTGGGATCACCCTCGAGTATGTGCATGGTAAGGTTACACCATGATTCCTGGAACGTTCGAGGACAAACGTATGTTTAAGTGGGGGAGGATGTTGTCACGACCCAAACCGATGGGCCGCGATGGGCACCCGGTAGTATACTCAACCGAGTACCAACATAACGTATCTTTTTGCATAATACTATCATAGATAACTGAGCCGGAGAGATTGTCGTGTGATAGGTAGAATACAACATGTAATACCAACTTATACATAAGACATATGGGCCTCTAAGACCAAAATAACCACTCGTAAACTGAACATAGGCCGACAAGGCCATACAATATTTTACGTACATGACATCTGTCTACAAGCCTCTAATAATACATAATTGTCATAAAGGTCGGGACAGAGCTCTGCTATACCAAACAATACACATCTAAATCATACTGATCAAACAAGGAACTCCGGAGCAAATAGAGTGCACCAACATCTTCCACTGAGTCGATCGCCTACTTGGAGGAACTCGACCTGTCTATCAGGACCTGCGGGCATGAAATGCAGTGTCCTCAGGAAAAAGGGACGTCAGTACAAATAATGTACTGAGCATGTAAGGAATTAAAATCTGTAAATAATAGACATAAGAGAAACATGGAGTAAAAGACTCGACATTTACGTGTGCATTATCTCTGTGAATCATTTCATTTTTATAACGTCATGCATATGCGTATAAATGTCATACCATGCATATGTATATGTATTCATAACATCATCATGCCTCTGAGGGCATCCCATCATATCATTTCGGCCACTATGGGCAAAATCATCAACGTATACCAGGTGATCAGGTAATGGTGCGTATATAACGTTGTAACCTTTTCCTGTATCTCATATACATATAATATACATATATATGCGTATATAATGTCGTCTGGTCATGGATCAATGTGTATGTATAAATGAATGCAATGCATGAGAAGTACGTCAATAAAATCTTTCGGAATGTCATATGACCATTATGCCTTTGATTAATATCATGAAGTAAACTTTATCAACTTACGTATTTTCTGAGACCATGAACAGACGACAGAATTAGAAGACATATGGGAACTCAAGTACATATGCACCTCTAATACTCCTATGAATAGAGTTATTTATGGAAGTTTTGCATTTTCTCGTTTAATTTGTATCATTTGGACCATGCCAAAATAAAGAAGGGATAGCCTTAACATACCTGAACTGATTCTATTGACAATCTCTTTAACAGCTGTTGATTTCAACAACACGTAATGACAGATCGAAGTAGGGAAAAATATGTATGATATTCTTGATATAGATTGCACCGTACTCTCTTATAATTTAAAAATCTCACGTTGCTTAAGATGCTATGAAACCTTGTTGAATTGCTATGAAAATATCGTTGAAGATGATAGGAAAACCTTGTTGAAGAGATATGAAAATCTCACGTTACTAGTAGTCTTATACGAGCTCTTGTAGCAAATTCAATATAATCTCTTTGTGAAATTGATCTTAACCTTGTATGATACTTGCTGGAGCAATACCGTTGAATGACTTTTATGGCTTTGTTGAATTCCATGTCTTTGTGAATTAGTCAAAATCTTGAATTGAGAAGTCTTTTGTTTTGATATGATTCTTTAATGAAATGGAATGAGGTGCTCATCGTTTTACATGTTGCCACCTAGCCAAGTGATTTAAGAGTCACTTAATGGCTCTTATGTGGCTGCCACGTGGGGGGTTTTGTCCCCACCTACTAATTATCTATAAATCCTTAATTACATGGTTAATCTTCCATTAAACCAATAATTAACTAATTACCCCCATAATTAAGAATTATCTCAAATTACTAAAAATACTATTCATTTTTAACACACTTTATACACCTCACTATCATTGTCATGTGGTACCTTGTAGGGAACTAGTCCATAAATATTAGGTATTTTATCTCGGGCCATATTTTATCCCAACATGCTAAACTTTGACGAAAATTTATTTTCTTTGATTTACTTACCCTCTCACCTTCATGAATTTACTCATCACTTGTTTGAATAGCATAATGCTTATATCTCAAAATAATCTCATTCTCGAACTTACGTCGATTAGCTTACGACGAAATTTTAACATACGAAAATGTGGGATGTAACATCTCATTTCCGTGCTTTCACCAATTTATTTTTGGCGTACTTTCACGTACAAAAAAAGGGGTGTAACATTATTCCCCCCTTGGAACATTACATCCGTCCTCGAATGTTGACTGATGCACTTATCATTCTCATAATCCATAGCTCTTGCGAATAATGTAGTACTCCTCTTGCCATCTAGACAACTGTTCTGTGAATGAATCCCAAATGCCAGGGCATTTCCCTCTTTAGTCCTCTTTCTCACATATGACTCGTGGTCGGAATCCTTCCAATCTTGTAACTACTACTACCTTTTATCATCCAGCCCGTACGACTCTGACTTTGTAAGTGCGCCTATGCAACTCATCTCTCCTTCTTCCTCCAACTTTTAGCCAATATCTAGACCTCACTTTGTAAACATATACAGAGCTCAATAAGATGTTCCTTTGGGCATCTATACTGAATTTCTTTACTCGGTACTTTGTCGAACTCATGAATATTGCCATATTTCATTTCGTACTTTGTAACTTCTATCCATCCATTGTTGATTTACCTCAATGTTGATCTACAATCTAAAACTGATATCTTGAAACTTCTTATGTAAAACATTGCCACTAGGGCTTACATTGCATCGAGGAATATTCGAAGTGATTTTCCTGATCCCATTAGCGACGATGTTGTACTTCAATAACCGTACTTTATAGCATCCCAATGTGACTCACTTACGTGGGCATTTTAATCCCGTACAATTCATGTAATCCCTTCAAATCATCACTCAATTGAATGTCCAAACGTCATACTTCATTTATCACAAGTATACCCTCATTTTACTACCAGGGCAACATTCCATCTCTTTTAAATGCTATTAGTCTTAGACTCCTTTGACTTCATTCAGGCTATATTGAGCTTTCTATAACTTAGGGAAACCATCAGCTCTCTTATTTTCATGGGCTTAATCCTAAGGACTTATCAATTCTCATCACCTTCTCACTCGCCCTTTTTATCCTTACTCATGTCTTCCTAAAACCTTGTCGCTTTACCATACTTTAGCTTGCGACCTACACATATCTAGTTATACTACTCACAACCTTCTTTCAACGTGCTTTCACCATAGATTTCCTTGTGTTATTTTGGAACATCAAGCGAGACATAACATCGTCTCAAACTCTTCTTTACTCTCTTAACCACGCCTCTCGGTACCTATAAACCATAGGCTGTAAGATATATGCCACTGTCGATGCCGCTATCATTCCTGGATACTGAATCCCAACGCTTCTATCCTTCTATCCGAAGTATGGACTATTCACGATCTTCTACATTTGAGTATCTCGTACATTGTTCACCTTTACCTTACTTACCTTACACATATTCTATCTCTTTCATAACCTCCTTTCCATAGAGGTATAATTCACATTGACAACTTGAAGATCTATTGCAATACTTGCACCTCTGGTGCATACGTTATCCGGTGAGAGTTCATATTGATTTCTTATGAGGCTGGTACTCTTCTAACTGGCATTATCTTAGAGTCGTTATAGAATATGTCTATTGTACTATCTCTCTTGTATTTAAGAGCGATCCTGCAATATTCTCAATCACGAGGTCTATAATTTTCTAGGTCCAATAATCAGACTCCTAATTTACTTCCTTGTTGTAACTCTTTAGTTCCCTCTTCCTTCTGATCAACCTTTATGTAGGCTTAAGCTATCTTATGATCTGTGGATCATGGTATTAGTTATTACTTTAGCCTTTCATGGGCACTATGGAATATCTATGATACAATCTTCTGATAATTCAATCCTTTTTCTATGCCCTAGGCTCAATTCTTTCTTTTAACTTATACCAGAGTTTTCTACGGCTGTATGAATGTCAACATATATGGTGCATGGATATCACTCTGAAGTCTTAAGTGCATAATCCCTTTTGTTCCCTCTGAGCTTCCTTTAAACGTAAGCTATTAGTTTTCCTGGTCTTTCTTCCCCTTTGTTACATGTATACTTAGCTTATATTAGTTCCACGCAACTCACATGGTCTCGAATATTACATTTGATTCTTCTTCATGTTCCTTAGCCATGGTAGGTGCCATTTTCTCATGGAGTACATACAATGTTGTTGTGAGACTGCTGTTATAAGATCACTTCCACTTTAGGTCACTGAGCTTAGGTCGAAGCCTTCTTCCTTACTTCCTCACTAGTTTTCATTGTAGTACTTAGGGAGGACCCTCTGATTCTTGAAAGGCTGTAAGTTTATTATATCGTATACTCGATAGAATTTTTGATGTCCTTCCTCGCCTATAATTATCCATAGTTACTTACCTCCATCCCCTTGTACTTGTAGGGTTGCTTCTGACCTGAAGTTTCGATTATCTTCCCAGTGAGACTATCTTTTATTTCCATAACATTCATAAGGTACCTTTAACTACCCCGACTCCTATCTGAATATTTCTAAAGTATTACAATTTCATATCTGCAAGACTGAATTCCCCATGTTGGGTTCACTATATTTATCTTGTACGATCTGTTGATTTTTTCGTATCCTCTTGTGTAGTCATAACTAGGCTCTTCCTGAATCAACTACTAACTACTCATTGGCTCATTCTCATATCAATATTCTTTGTAATCTTTCATGGGTCATTTCCTTTATCTTAACTTACGTCCCGCACTGGCTCCTTATCTATCAATAACATCTCAGGCAGGAACCCTTACCTCCTCAACTTGACGTCATGTTTGCATAATATTCTGGAACCGTAGCATATCTGTAGGATTTGAATAAGTGCAATCTTGTCCCTTTCTCATTCTTATCACATTCTTCCTTTATTAATCCATAGTTACTAGAACCACTTAATTCTGACTTAATGCCACATCACTCCATATTTCCCCTTTAGGGGAGTACTAGGCGTTGGAGCCACGAGGATCCACCTATAGATATTTTACCTCTTCATCTTTGGTGTCTTTTTAAATCATCGATGACCCTTACTCGGCTTGCGACAATCCTTCTGTATCAAGGATAATAAAATTCCTTATTCTCGAGGGTGACACTTAGTATAACTGGCACATACAGTCCCTTAAGCTTAACTTTGCTCATATTGCTTGCTTTAGGGAAGCGTCTTCCTGAATGACCATTCTCAGAATTTCTCATGAATCTTCTTCTTTTATCCACTCTATTATCGCCGGAGAAAAATCTAAAATTCTCATGATGCTGACTATTATCCAATCACTCAGTCCCTAATTCATGTTTAGTTTATCTTGTTCACCAGCCCATACTGATTTCTATTGTTCTGGGGTCTAACTTTTCCTTCCGATAGTCGCGTTGGAGTCACGAACTTATTTCTTGAAATGAGGATATGACTTTATGACCTATACTCTCAAGGCCTGTCACCTCTCGTCTTTTCCTTCAATTAACTATAGACTCTATAATATTGTCATCTTTTTGATCTACCGTTGTCATCTATGTATTACATTTTACTCGTAATGTTTCATTAACTCTCTTCTTATTTCCCTTCTAATATTTCTGTTTATCACTTTATTCTGAAAGCTTCAACCAGATATTTTTTTGCTTTTAGATCCCCTTGCTCCATCCACTGGATCTTCGGGTTTCCTAACATTCTCTCTCCCCTAGGGACGGGAGACACACTAAGATAATATTTATCCCTTCGAGGCTTCCAATGCCTATCTTTTTAGTACTCATATCTAGCCATACTATTTTAGAGTGGAACATCTGGGTGTATCACAAAGAGATCTATTAACACATTTGCAATATCCTTCGGAAATGTCAACCAACGCAAACAAGCCATCCACCATGTTGGGTCACTCTAACCCCAGCCGGATCCTGACATCCTGCCTTCTATTATACTAATTTTGTTAGCCCCCATAGGGCATAAATGAGATGTGTGTGGCTGATTGTACATACCTCTACTACTTTTGAAGGTAACTCAAAATTCTTTTATATCCCTTCCTAAATGGTAAATAATGATAATCTTTATTAGCTGGTACCTCGTACCCGTTTTCACCTTGCTTCTTTTACTTGTTGAAACTTATATCTACCTTCTAAATCTCTCGTTTCATTTTACCATATGGGTGGATAGATATTCATGCCTTAGGATCCTTTTCCAGAAGCTTACACATCTTATTACACACATGGCCTGCTGAATATCTAATATTTATCCATCATAAGCATGATGCAAAAATCAAGCTCCTCTGACTCAATTCCTCCACATCTATTTCTCTTACCAACCTTCTTTCTCGATGTAGGAATCGTCGTATTATGAATAAGATAGAGTTTAGGAAATTGAGTTCTTACAACTGAGCTCTACCGCACAATCTAAACTAAGAAGAAAGAGTGACATTCCTAAATGCCCTATATCCTCCTGCTTATAAGTGTGGTACATAACACACCCATAAACAAGACTCTACTAGACATGACTTGTAAACTCCCTAGGACAAAACTGCTCTGATACCACTTTTGTCACGACCCAAACCTATGGGCCGCGGCGGGCATCCAGTACCTTACTCAGTCGGGTACTAACATAATGTATCTTTTCGCATCATACTATCATAGATAACTGAGTTGGAGAGGTTTCCGTGAGATAGGTAGAATACAACATGTAATACTAACTTATACATAAGACATATGGGCCTCTAAGACCAAAATAACCACTCATATACTAAACATAGGGAAACAAGGCCATACAATCTTTTACGTACATGACATCTGTCTACAAGCCTATAAGAATACATAATTTTCATAAAGGTCAGGACAGATCCGCGCCACACCAAACAATACACATCTAAATCATATTGATCAAACAAGCAACTCTGGAGCAAATGGAGTGCACCAACATCTTCCGCTGAGCTGATCACGTACTTGGAGGACTCTCGACCTGTCTATCGAGACCTGCGGGCATGAAATGCAGCGTCCCCAGGCAAAAGGGACGTTAGTACAAATAATGTACCGAGTATGTTAGGATTGAAAATTAGTAAATAATAGACATGAGAGAAACATGGAGTAAAAGACTCGACATGTACGTTTGTATAGCTCTGTCAATCATTTCATTTTTATAATGTCATGCATATGTGTATAAATGTTATACCATGCATAGGTATATGTGTTCATAACATCATCAAGCCTCTGAGGGCATCCCATCATATCATTTCGGCCACTGTGAGCAAAATCATCAACGTATACCAGCTGATCAGGTGGTGGTGCGTATATAACGTTGTAACATTTTCCCATATCCCATATATATATAATATACATATATACGCGTATATAATGTCATCTGGTCATGGGTCAATGTGCAAGTATAAATGAATGCAATGCATGAGTAGTACGTCAATAACATCTTTCGAAATGTCATATGACCATTATGCCTTTTATTAATATCATGAAGTAAACTTTATCAACTTACGTATTTTCTGAGACCCATGAACAGACGATAGAATAATAAGACATATGGGAGCTCAAGAACATAGGAACTTCTAATACTCTTATGAATAGAGTCATTTATGGAAGTTGTGCATTTGCTCATTTCATTTGTATCATTCGGACCATGCCAAAAGAAAGAAGGGGTAGCCGTAACATACCTAAATCGATTCTGTTGACATTCTCTTTAACACCCGTTGATTGCGACAACACGTAACGGCAGATCAAAGTAGGGAAAAATCTGTATGATATTCTTCAGAAAGAATGCACCGTAATCCCTTATAATTACAAAATCTCATGTTGCTTAAGATGCTATGAAACCTTGTTGAATTTCTATGAAAATCTAGTTGAAGATGATAGGAAAATCTTGTTGAAGACGATATGAAAATCTCATGTTACTAGAAGTCTTGTATGAGTTCTTGTAGCAAATTCCATACAGTCGCTTTGTGAAATTGGTCTTAACCTTGTATGATACTTGCTGGAGCAATAACGTTGAAAGACTTTTATGGCTTTGGTGAATTCAATGTCTTTGTGAATTTGTCAAAATCTTGAATTGAGAAGTCTTTTGTTTTGATAAGATTCTTTAATCAAATGGAGTGAGGTGCTCATCATTTTACATGTTGCCACCTAGTTACTTAATGGATCTTATGTGCTGCCACGTGGGGGGGTTTTTCCGCATCTACTAATTATCCACAAATATTCAATTACATGGTTAATATCCCATTAAACCAGTAATTAACTAATTACCCACATAATTAAGAATTATCTCAAATTACTAAAAATACTATTTATTTTTAACACACCTTATACACCTCACTATCATGATCATGTGTTACCTTGTATGGCACTTGTTCATAAATATCAGGTATTTTATCTCGGGCCGTATTTTATCTCAACATGTTAAACTTTGACGAAAATTTATTCTCTTCAATTTGCTTAACCTCTCACCTTCACAAATTTAGACATCACTTGTTTGAAATAGCATAATGCTTATAATCTCAAAATAATCTCATTCTCGAACTTACGTCGATTAACTTATGACAAAATTTTAAAATACGAAAATGCGGGATGTAACATCTCATTTCCGAGCTTTCACCAATTTATTTATGGCGTACTTTCACGTACAAAAAAATTATGGGGTGTAACAGATGTAATGAACCGACTGGTCGTTGTATGCATATGCACTTCGCTCGGTAGTTTGAGGATACGTGTATCTCCGCATGGTGTATTATGACTTGTGTGAATCGCCGGTTTTGGTTTTCAAGTTATTCGAAATCGATTTGGAAGAATGGACTTCAAGATTGTAGCTTTAAGTTTGAAGAGTTGACAAAATTTGACTTTTAGCATTTGACCTAGGATTGCAGTTTTGATGGTTTCGTTAGGTCCGGATGGTGATTTCGGACTCGGGCATATGCCTGTATTTACATTTGTATATTTCTAGAAGGATTCAGCACGAATTGGTGAAAGTTGGAAATTTGAAGGTTTAGAAAGTTCATAAGCTTGACCGGAAGTTGACTTTGAGGATATCAGATTCGGATTGTAGTTCGGGGGATTTGAATAGATTCGATATCATTTGGGACTTTGGTGCAAAAATTTGAGTTCATTCCCGGTTGATTTGATATGTTTCGGCTTGAGTTTTGGAAGTTTAAAGTTCAAAGTTCACTTATTTTTTATTTGAGGTGTGATTCATCATTTCAATGTTATTATATGTTATTTGAGGCCTCGAGCAAGTCCGTGTTATGTTACGAGACTTGTTGGAATGTTCAGATGTGGTCCTGAGGGTCTCAAGCGTGTTTCGGATTGAGAGATGTGATCTCATAGAGGGAAAAATATGTGTGCCCAGTGTTCTTCATGATTGGTGTGCCCAGTGTTCGGATTGGTGTGCCCAGTGTTCTTCATGATCGCAAATTGAGAGATGTGATCTCATAGAGGGAAAAATTGGAGGTGACTATTTCTTCTTCGCGTTCGCGAATAACAGTCCGCATTCGCGTAGGTTACCGTTGTTTGTGCACCGTGTTCGTGCAAAAACTCCCACGTTCGCGTAATAGTTTGGACTGAGCTGGGCAATGGCTTCTTCTTCTTCGCGTTCGCATTGTGTATGGTGCGAACGCATAAATCTAATGAAGGTAATCATCGCGTTCTCATGGTCTATTGCATGATCGCATAAGGTATTTTGTGAGGCAGCTGAATTTTGGCCATTTTTGCATATTTAGAGCTATGGAGCTTAGATTGACGCAATTTTTGAAGAAATTTTCACCATGTGGATTGGTATAAGTGTTCTCTACTCAGTTTTGGTTTTATATCATGAATCTATCTTCATTTTTGGCATTTCATCGAGGATTTCAAAAGTGAAATTAGGGTTTTTTGTCTAAACTTTCCAAAAGTGAATTTTTGAGTTTTGAACATCGATGCGGAGTCGGATTTGAGTGAAATTAGTATGGTTGCACTTGTAATTAAATGTAAGGACCCCTAAAATTCCTAACCCAAAACTCGGGATTTCATGGTGCCGAGTTAGATTCCTGGTGTGGAGTTTGAGACCCTTAAGCAGGGTAGTAAAAGTGTGTGGGAGTATCACATGGAGTTCGTGCGCCTGTCAAAGTATGTTGTTCACATGATGCCAACTATGGAGGTTAGAGTTTGCCGATTAGTGCAAGGCCTTAGTCCCTTGTTTATTAATGAAGCTGCCACAAGTACTCTAAATTCTGCCATGAACTATGGGATGATGGTGGCGTTTTCCCAGGCTACAGAGGCTCGAAAGTTAAAGCACAAGATGGAACAAAAAGGTGGTTGTCACGATCCAAATCCCAATTTAGGTCGCGATGGCGCCCAACTCCGATGTCAGACAAGCCAACCTTAATTTACTAGTGATCCCTTTTTAATTTATAAAACAATTTCCCATACTTGAGAGGTTTTTATTTTAGATTTTTAAATTTCGAAGCAAACAAGTGACTTAGACAACCAAAAGAGAGTAATAAATATAGTAATTACCACCAATAATTACAATCCAAAAGAATAGAATATCCACTGTGTGGGCATGCCAGGAACTGGCGTCACAGGTCTACGGGCATCTAATAGAAATGAGTATCCAAAAGAAAGTACGAATTTGCCCTACTGTCTAAAGAATGGTAATACATACATAGCAAAATAAAAGAGGAACTCCAAGGTGCTTCCAGAGAAAAGTGTCAAGGAAAACAGCTCACCGAGAAATCCACGCCAAATAAGCGTCAGGGACGAGCTCCGGATGAATACCCAGAGGCACCTGCCTCAGAGCCTGTACAATTAAGTACAGAAGCGTATCATGAGTACATAAACAAATATGTACCCAGTGAGTATCCCGCCTAATATCAAAGAGGTAGTGACGAGAGGTAGACGTGATACTTACTTGGGTCAAAATTTAAATAACATAATTTAATAAGGGCTAAGCAGGTATAACAGGCGCAGTAATCACAAAGACATAAAATATCAAGTATAATTATATTTACCTTTGCATGTCAAATTTCACTAGCATATAATGTACTAAATTTCCTTTTTCACATGAAACAGTTTATACAATTACAACAAAACTCATAGTAAATTAAATAGGACATAGTATGCCGAAAGCGTAAGGCCGAAACGTCGCGAAAATAAATGTGCACTACCGAGGGTCGAACGGCTCGAACCATAGATGCATCTATTACCCCGCTCGCGAATAGAACATGCGACGCGGTTGACATGAGGGTAGGGCTATCTTGCTCACGAATCATACATGCGACGCGGGTGCCGTATACATACACAAAATTATCAACATTTAGGGATTTAACAGAGGTTATTCGTAAAAGCAAGAACGTAAGCAATATAATTTTTGAACATAACTTCCTAATACTCTCATACCAATTCAAGGATACTATGCAACTCAAATACATTTAGGTACACGTGTAAGGAACATAAAAGCATGCTTGTGAGTCTTAAAACTACCCAACACAACATACTAGTAGCTATGCACGGACTCTCATCACTTCGTACGCGCATAGCTCCCACAAATAAGGACATGCAATTAATTATAATCACCTATGAGGACAATCCCTCTTACAAGGTTAGAAAGGAAACTCACCTCGGATAGAACCTACTTTCCGGGTCAAGAATGCGCCCGAATCTCCAAACTCACCTCCCAAGGATTCAAAACTAGTCGAATGTTGCATGAATACATTAATTTAGACTCAAAAGCATGAAATTTCCCTATTTACTTAACAATTTTAGCCTACTTTAAAATATCTCAAAATACACTCCCGGTCCCACATGCTCGGATTCCGGAAATTTTGAAAGGAAACACTTACCCATAACCTAAGGATCATTAATATATAGCTTTTGTATGATTCCATGACAAATTCCTTGGTAGTTATCCCATTGTTAATAAAGCCTAAGTTTTTACTCTAGCCCATGATTTTCCACTAATTAGTGTGTTAATCTACCTAAAAATCCAAGTATTCAACTTAAATTATAGTAGGAATCACTTACCTCATAGTTTCTAGGTGAAATATCCTCTTTGAAAGTTCCCAAAATCGCCCCAAGTGAAGAAAAATGGCTAAAAAGGGACTAAGTCCCATTTAAATCCAACACTGTCCAGCTGCCCCTTGTATGCGAATGCGGATGGGGTCATGCGAACGCGGAGGCTAGCTGGGCTAGACCCACGCGAACACGGTGGGGAGGGGTGCGAACGCAGAGGGTAAAGCTTAGCCAGCCACTTGACTTACTCTACGCGAACGCGGCGGGCCTATGCGAACGCATAGGGTAATTTAACCCCTACCCAAATCCTTCTATGGGAACGCGTGAGCACACCCGCGAACACATAGAAGGAAACCAAACTGAGAAAATCTAGTGTTTGCTATTTAGCTCCGAGGGGTCCAAAACTCACCCGAGCCCCCCGAGACCCCGTCCAAAGGCACTGACAAGTCTTTATTCATGATACGGAATCCCTCGAATTCTCGGAACGCGAAAAACAACAACGAAACTAGGAATCCGACCCCAAAACCAAATTGAATCAAACTTTGAACTTCAAATTTTAGAATTCACTAACAATGCGCCGAACGGACCAATAATACTCGAAATGATACCAAAATTTTCAAGCATGTCATAAATGACATAACAAAACTATTCCCGGTCTCTGGATTCCGTTCGTACCTCGATAACACAAAAACATGTTACAAACCTCAATTTCAACTTAAGGAAATTCTTATTTCGCTATTGGGCGCCGAAACGCTCCCGGATCATCCAAAACTCGTTCCGAACATACGCCCAAGTCCGAAGTCATCACACGAAGCTACCAGAACCGTCGAAACTTGATTCCGAGGTTGTTTACTCAAAATGTTGACTGAAGTCAAACTTGGCCCTAAAGGCCAACCTTAAGGAACTAAGTGTTCCTATACCATTCCAAACTCTTCCAAATCCCGAACCACCCGTCCCCACAATTCATAAATCATTAAAAGCAACTACAGGAAGTCCCATTTAGGGGAACGGGGTCCTAAAATGCAAAACGACCAGTCGGGTCGTTACATTCTCCACCTCTTAAACAAACGTTCGTCCTCAAACGGGTCTAGAATCATACCTGGAGTGCTGAATAAGTGCGGATATCTGCTCCACATGTCCTCCTCAGACTCTCAAGTCACCTCCTCGACTGGTTAGCCCATCCACTTGACCTTTACAACAGAAACTCTCTTGGATCTCAATTGGCGATCCTGTCTGTCAATAATAGCAATTGGCTCCTCCTCGTAGCCCAACCTCTCATCCAACTGAATGGTGCTGAAATCAACAATGTGAGAGAAGTCAGCATGGTATCTCCGGAGCATAGACACATGAAAGACCGGATAAACTCCTAATAAACTGGGAGGTAAATCAAGCTCATAAGCAACCTCTCCAACTCGCCTCAATACCTCGAAAGGACCTATAAATCTTGGGCTCAACTTGCCTTCTTCCCGAACCTCATAATACCCTTCATCGGCGAGACTTTCAATAGGACCTTATCTCCCTCCATAAATGATACATCACACGCCTTCTGATCTGCGTAACTCTTCTGTCTGGATTTTGCTGTGCGGAGCCTCTCCTGAATCAACTTCACTTTCTCCAAAGAGTCCTTCACTAGTTCGGTGCCATATAACTTAGCCTCGCCAAGCTCCAACCACCCGATAGGAGAAAGACATCGCCGACCATACAATGCATCAAATGAAGCCATCTCGATGCTGGACTGATAACTATTATTGTAAGAAAACTCGGCCAAAGGCAAGAACCGGTCCCACTTACCTCCAAAGTCAATCACACATGCCTTGAGCATGTCCTCCAATATCTGAACTGTCCGCTCCGACTGACCATCAGTCTGAGGGTGAAATGCTGTGTTGAGATCTATCTAGGTGCCCAACTCACTATGCAATGCCCTCCAGAAGTGCAAGGTGAACTGAGGACTTCGGTCTGATATAATGGACACCGGCACACCATATAAGTAGTAGCCACTGGAATGAAATGCGCCGATTTGGTCAACCTATCCACAATGACCCAAACCGCGTCAACCTTCCGCAAAGTCCAAGGTAACCCAACCACGAATTCCATCGTGATGCGTTCCCATTTCCACTCAAGAATGGGCATCTGCTGAAGTAGACCTCCTGGCCTCTGGTGCTCATGCTTGACCTGCTGGAAATTAAGACATCTAGACACATACCCCACTATGTCCTTCTTCATCCGCCTCCACCAGAAATGTTGCTTCAAGTCACGATACATCTTCGTAGCACCAGGATGAACAGAATACCGTGAACTGTGAGCCTTCTCTATAATCCTCTACCTCAGGCCATCAAAATTAGGAACACATAAACGGCCCTGAAATCTTAGAACACCATCCTCGCCAATAGTTACCTCTTTGGCACCACCCTGAACCACTGTCTCCCGTAACTCTACTAAGAACGGATCATTAAACTGCCGAGCCTTAATCTCTCCCAATAACGAAGACTGGGAAACTACATGTGCTAGAACTCGGCGAGGCTCTGAAAGGTCTAATCTCACCAGGTGATTAGCCAAGGACTGAATGTCCAAGTCTAGAGGTCTCTCCTCTGCAGCAATATAAGCCAAGCTACCCATACTTTCCGCCTTCTTGCTCAAAGCATCTGCTACCATATTTTACTTGCCGGATGATAAAGAATGGTGATGTCATAATCCTTCAGCAACTCAAACCACATGTGTTGCCTCAAATTCAGATCCCTCTGCTTGAACAAGTGCTGCAAGCTGCGGCGGTCTGTATAAACCTCACAGGACACCCCATACAAGTAATGCCTCCAAATTTTAAGGGCATGAAGAATCGCCGCCAACTCCAAATTGTGCACATGGTAATTCTTCTCGTGAACCTTCAGCTGGCACGAAGCATAAGCAATAACTCTCCCCTCCTGCATAAACACACACCCTAAGCCAACGCGTGAAGTGTTGAAATACACTGTATACATCACAGAATCGGAAGGCAATACTAGAACTGGTGCTGAAGTCAATGCTTTCTTGAGCTTCTGAAAGCTCACCTCACACTCATCGGATCATCGGAACGAGGCATTCTTATGGGTCAATCTATTCTATGAGGTTGCAATGGAAGAAAATCCCTCCACAAATCGACAATAATAACCTGCCAGGCCCAGAAAGCTCCTAATCTCTGTAGCTGAAGTAGGACGCGGCCAACTCTGAACTGCCTCAATCTACTTAGGATCAACCTTGATACTCTCTCCGAATACCACATGTCCCAAGAAGGCCACAGAATCTAACCAGAACTCACACTTGTAGAACTTAGCATATAGCTTTTGTTCTCGCAAAGTCTGGAGCACAACTCTCAAATGTTGCTCGTGCTCTCCCTGGCTACGTGAGTAAATCAAAATGTCATCAATGAAGACAATGAATAAAGAATCAATATACGGCCTGAACACCCTATTCATCAAGTCCATAAATGTTGTTGGGGCATTAGTCAAGCCAAAGGACATCACCAGGAACTCATAATGGCCATATCTCGTACGAAAAGCAGTCTTCGGAATATCTGAGGCCCGAATCTTCAGTTGGTGGTACCCCAATCTCAATTCAATCTTAGAAAACACCCCATCACCCTGCAACTGGTCAAACAAATCATCGATACACGGCAATGGATACTTGTTCTTAATGGTGACCTTGTTCAAGTGGCGGTAATAAATACACATCCGCATAGACCCATCCTTCTTCTTCACAAATATAACTGGAGCACCCCACGACGATACACTCGGTCTGATAAACCCATTAGCCAACAACTCCTCAAGATGCTCCTTCAACTCCTTCAACTCTTTCAGAGCCATACAATACGGGGGAATGGAAATAGGCTGAGTTCCTGGAGCCACATCAATACAAAAATCAATATCACGATCCGGGGGTATGCCTGGAAGGTCTGAAGGAAATACATCGGCAAACTCTCGAACCACTGGAACTGAATCAATCGTCGGAGACTCGGCGGTGGTGTCCCACACATAAGCAAGATACACCAGACAACCCTTCTCGACCATATGTTGAGCCTTCAGGAAAGAAATAACCCGATCAGATACACTAATTGAGGAACCCCTCCACTCCAGCGTAGGCAACTTGGGCATCGCTAATGTAACTGTCTTGGCATGGAAATCTAGCACGGCATGATAGGGAGATAGCCAATCCATGCCCAGAATAATCTCAAAATCAACCATATCGAGCAGTAGGAGGTCCGCTCTAGTCTCGAACCCACAAAATGTAAACACACAAGACCGATAAATCCAGTCTACCACCACATAATCGCCCACGGGAGTGGACACATAAATAGGAGTGCCCAAGGGCTCACGAGGAACATCCAGGAAATTAGCAAATAAGGCTGAAACATATGAATAGGTGGATCATGGATTAAATAACACTGATGCTTCTCTACCACATACTGAAATAATACCTGTAATCATGGCATCTGAGGCCACTGCATCTGCTCTGGCTGGAATAGCATAGAATCTAGCTGGAGCACCGGATGACTAACCTCCGCTGTAATGAATAAGGGCCGGCTGAGCTCCCCTTGCCTGGCCTCCACCTCTCGGACGACCTCTACCAGCCTGCCCTCCACCTCTAGGTGAACGAACCGCCGGTGCTGAGAATGTAGGCTGATAACTCTACTGAACGGCCTTGCCCCGAAGCCTGGGACAAGTCCTCCTCATATAGCTCGAATCCCCATACTCATAACATATCACTGGTGGCATGGTCTTCTACCTTGAAGAAGAACCCTTGATAGTTGGGGGACGATGAGAACC
The DNA here is from genome assembly GCA_005239505.1 of Nicotiana paniculata. Lineage (NCBI taxonomy): Eukaryota > Viridiplantae > Streptophyta > Magnoliopsida > Solanales > Solanaceae > Nicotiana > Nicotiana paniculata. Next base: position 14,037 of record ML323362.1, on the reverse strand, counting down.
CTCTGGCATGGCACTGAAGTAAGGACTAGAAGACCCCTGATGACCGGAATACCCGCGTGAGGAACCCTGAATGGCTAGTGGACGGTAGGAGATCTCCGGCATGGTGCTTAAATAAGGCTTCACTGGAGCACCACGTGGAGGTGGTGGAGGAGCTGAATATGGAGGCCTGCTAGGATGGCCTCTACCAAGCTGACCTCTACCCCTGGCTTGGGTACCTCTAAAATCTCCAGAAATCTAGCTCTCTTATCCTGCTGAGTCTGCTCTCTGCCCCTTGATCGATAACCCTCAATCTGGTGAGCTATCTCGACCACAAGCTGATAGGGAGTCCCCATCTCCACCTCTCGGGACATGTTGGCCCTAATACCTGAGTGCAGCCCAGCTACAAATCTTCGCACTCTCTCAGCATCAGTAGGGGAGTATCATAAGGGCATGACAAGACAACTCTGAAAACCGAGCCTCGTAGTCTATCACTCACATCTGTCCATGCTCCAGCTGATCAAACTGATACCACAGCTCTTCCTTCTCGGAGGGTGGGATATATCTGTCTAGAAACAACTGAGTGAACTGCTCCCAAGTGATAGGAGGGGAACCTGCTGGTCTACCAAGGATATAAGACTGCCACCATCTGCAAGCCCTGCCCTTAAGCTGAAAAGTAGTAAAGTCCACTCCGTGGACTCTAGTATCCTCATGTTGAGCAGTCTGTCCCTGCACCTATAAATGAAGTCCTGGGCATCCTCGTCCCTCTCACCTCCGAATATAGGAGGGTGAAATCGGGTCCATCTATCCAGTAAGTTCTGCGGATCACCGTCCGCAGCAGGTCTGAGCTCAGGTGCTGCTGCTACAGGCTGGGCTCCACCCACGGGCAGTATACCCGGGATCTGATATACTGTTGTTGCATGTCATGTGGCCTGGGCAGTAGAGGTTTGAACTCCCCCTCCCACCTGGGATGTGGCAGGATCTGCTGGAAATAAACCAGCATGTGTCATAGTATCCATGAACTGCATCATGCGGCCCATGACCTCCAGGAATCCTGGTGCAGTCATGAAGTCCATCGGAGCTAGATCTGCTGGGGGCACCTCACCCTTCTCATCAGTAATGGGATCTTCTGCCGGATCCGCTGGGGGTGCTAATGGAACAACTCTGGGACGCCTTTGTCTCCTACCTCGGGTCGGTTCCCTTCCCCGGCCTCTGCCACGGCCTCGGATGGCGGGGGTAGGTGCATCTCTCGGGTGTGGAACGTTAACCGCGCAAGTCCTCACCATCTGTGAGAGAATAGAAGAATGAGATTTATTAAACCATCAGTTGCACGATAGAACATGAATAAAGAGAGGTTTCCTAACACCCTATAGCCTCCCGAAGATAAATACAGATGTCTCTGTATCGATCCGCAAGACTCTATTAGGTTTGCCCGTGACTTGTGAGACCTACGTGAACCTAGAGCTCTGATGTCATGTTGTCACGACCCCAATCCCAATTTAGGTCGAAATGGCACCCAACTCCGATATCAGACAAGCCAACCTTAATTTACTAGTGATCCCTTTTTAATTTATAAAACAATTTCCCATACTTGAGAGGTTTTTCTTTTAGATTTTTAAATTTTGAAGCAAACAAGTGACTTAGACAACCAAAAGCGAGTAATAAATATAGTAATCACCACCAATAATTACAACCCAAAAGAATAGAATATCCACTGTGTGGGCATGCCAGGAACTAGCGTCACAGGTCTACGGGCATCTAATAGAAACGAGTATCCAAAAGAAAGTATGAGTTTGCCCTAATGTCTGAAGAAAAGTAATACAGACATAGCAAAAGAAAATAGGAACTCCAAGGTGCTTCCAGAGAAACGCGTCAAGGAAAACAGCTCACCGAGAAGTCGACGCCAAATATATGTCAGGGACGAGCTCCGGATGAATACCCAGATGCACCTGCCTCAGAGCCTGTACAATTAAGTACAGAAGCGTAGCATGAGTACATAAACAAATATGTGCCCAGTGAGTATCCCACCTAATCTCAAAGAAGTAGTGACGAGAGGTAGATATGATACATACTAGGGTCAAAATTTAAATAAAATAATTTAATGAGGGCTAGGCAGGTATAATTGTATTTACCTTTTCATGTCAAATTTCACTAGCATATAATGTACTAAATTCCCGTTTTCACATGAAGCAGTTTATACAATTACAACAAAACTCCCAGTAAATTAAATAGCACATAGTATGCCGAAAGCGTACGACCGAAACGTTGCAACAATAAATGTGCACTACCGAGGGTCGAACGGCTTGAACCATAGATGCATCTATTACCACATTCGCGAATCGAACATGCGACGTGGTTGACATAAGGGTAGGGATATCCTACTCACGAATCATACAGGCTACGCGGGTGCCATATACATACACAAAATTATCAACATTTAGGGATTTAACAGAGATTATACATAAAATCATGAACTTAAGCAATATAATTTTTGAACATAACTTCCTAATACTCTCATACCAATTCAAGGATACTGTGCAACTTAGATACATTTAACGACACATGTAAGGCACATAAAAGCATGCTTGTGAGTTTTAAAACTACCCAACACAACATACTAGTAGCTACGCAGGGAGTCTCATCACTTCGTACGCGCGTAGCTCCCACAAATAAGGACATGCAATTATTTATAATCGCCTATGGGGACAATTCCCTATTACAAGGTTAGAAAGGAAATCGCCTCGGGTAGAACCTACTTTCCGGGTCAAGAATGCGCCCGAATCTCCAAACTCACCTCCCAAGGATTCAAAACTAGTCAAATGTTGCATGAATACATTAATTTAGACTCAAAAGCATGAAATTTCCCTATTTACTTAACAATTTTAGCCTACTTTGAAATATCTCAAAATACACCCCCGGGCGCACATGCTCGGATTCCGGAAATTTTCGAAGGAAACACTTACCCATAACATAAGGATCATTAATATATAGTTTTTGTATGATTCCATGGCAAATTCCTTGGTAGTTCTCCCATTTTTCATAAAGCACAGGTTTTTACTCTAATCCATGATTTTCCACTAATTAGTGTGTTAATCTACCTAAAAATACAAGTATTCAACTTAAATTATAGTAGGAATCACTTACCTCACAGTTGCTAGGTGAAATCTCCTCTTTGAAAGCTCTCATAATCGCCCCAAGTGAAGAAAAATAGCTAAAAAGGGACTAAGTCCCATTTAAATCCAACACTGCCCAGCTGCCCCTTGTACGCGAACGTGGCTGGGGCAGTGCCTTCGCGAAGGCTAAGGCCCAGGCCCCTCTGAGGGCCCTTCTATGCGAATGCGGATGGGGTAATGCGAACGCGGAGGCTAGCTGGGCTAGACCTACGCGAACGTGGTGGGGAGGGGTGCAAACACAAAGGGTAAAGCTTAGCTGGCCCACTTACTTACCCTATGAGAACGCGGCGCGCCTATGAGAACACATAGGGTAATTTCACCCCTGCCCAACTCCTTCTATGCAAACGCGTAAGCACACCCGCGAACGCATAGAAGGAAACCTGACTGAGAAAATCTGGTGTTTGACATTTTACTCCGAGGGGTCCGAAACTCACCCGAGCCCCCTGGGACATTGTCCAAAGGCGCTGACAAGTCTGTATTCATGATACAGACTCGCTCGAATTCTCGGAACGCGAAAAACAACAATGAAACTAGGAATCCGACCCCAAAACCAAATTGAATCAAACTTTGAACTTCAAATTCTAGAATTCACTAACAATGTGCTGAATCGACCTATATTACTCGGTATGATACCAAATTTTGCAGCAAGTCATAAATGACATAACGGAACTACTTCCGGTCTCGGAATTCCGTTCGGACCTCGATAACACAAAAACACGCTACAAACCTCAATTTGAACTTAAGGATATTCTTATTTCGCTATTGGGCACCGAAACGCTCCCGGGTCATCCAAACCCCATTTCGAACATACGCCCAAGTCCGAAATCATCATACGAAACTACCGAAACCGTCGAAACTCGATCCGGAGGTCGTTTACAAAAAATATTGATCTAAGTCAAACTTGGCCTTAAAGGCCAACCTTAGGGAACCAAGTGTTCCTATACCATTCCAAACTCTTCCAAATCCCGAACCACCCATCCCCACAATTCATAAGTCATTTAAAGAAACTACAGAAAGTATAATTTAGGGGAACGGGGTCCTAAAATGCAAAATGACCGGTCGGTCGTTACAGTGGTAGTAGGGCCCGGTCAGCGGGCAACCTCGGGGATTCATTCGGATGCGGGAGATCAACTTTTCAGGGAGGATCATCAGCGCCATCCCAGTATTATGCTCAGTCTTCAGCCAGTGTCCCACCATCAGGGCACATTCAGCAGCAGAGGAGTTGATTTTGGCCTAGCTAGGGCAGCAGGGGGTTCCACCATCAGGGTCAATCAGGAGGGAGATTCCAGCAGCAGCGGAGGGCCCCATGGTCTAAGTATGGGAGAATTTATTCAAGGCTCTGCTACATGGACATTCCAGTGTGTTATGTATGTGGAATGAGAGGCCATATTCAGAGGGAGTGTCGTACATTCTGCCAGGGTGCAGGCAGGGGCACATCCCATCCATCTAATTCTTTAACTGCTACATCATCAGCACACCCTCCAGCCTGAGGCTCTCCAGCACCCGCAGGGCGTGGTGTAGCTAGGGGTGGTGCACCAGGTTCGGGAGGACCCATCCGGTTCTATGATATGAGTGGTCGACAGGGTGCGGAGGCTTCTCTAGATGTCATCACAGGTATATTGACTTTTCTATCTACTCCAGTTAGCGAGTTTATTGCGGCCATGCGGGTTTATAGAGATTGTGTTGTCACGATTCGTGGTCAGGATACCATGGACGATCTTATTGAACTGGAGATGATTGACTTTGATGTAATAATGGGAATGGATTGGCTTTATTCATGTTTTTCCAAACTCGACTGCCGAACCAGAGTTATGAGGCTTGAATTTCCTAACGAGCCAGTTGTTGAGTGGGAGGGGAATAGTGTTATGCCAAAAGGTAGATTCATCTCTTACCTTAAGGCCTCAAAGATGATCAGGAAGGGTTGTATTTATCACTTGGTCCGAGTTGCAGACACCACTGCTGAGGTGCCTACCCTTGAATCTGTGCGAATTATGAATGAATTCCCTGATGTCTTTCCGGATGAGCTCCCTGGATTCCTCCAGACAAGGAAATTGATTTTGGGTCGATGTGATGACATGTACACAACCTTTATCCATTCCACCTTATAGAATGGCGTCAGCGTAATTGAAAGAGCTGAAGGAACAATTGAAGGATTTGTTAGAGAAAGGTTTCATCCGACCGAGTGTGTCCCCTTGGGGCACATCTGTTCTCTTTGTCAGAAGAAATATGGATCACTATGGATGTGTATTGACTACTGGCAACTCAACAAGGTCACAATAAAAAACAAATACCCATTGCCAAGAATAGATGACTTGTTTGATCAATTACAAGGTGCTAAGTTCTTTTCCAAAATTTATTTGCGATCCGGATATCATCAACAAAAGATAAGGGAGCAGGATATTTTTAAAATAGCTTTCAAAACCCGGTATGGGCACTTTGAATTTATGGTAATGTCCTTCGGGTTAACAAATGCCCCGAAAGCTTTCATGGATCTAATGAATCGAGTCTTCAAGCCGTTTATTGACTTCCTTGTGATAGTATTCATTGACGACATCCTTGTATATTCAAAAAGTCGAGAGGATTACGCCGACCACCTGAGGGCGATTCTGCAGACTCTTCATCAACATCAACTGTATGCAAAGTTCTCGAAATGTGAATTTTGTCTTGAATCTGTTACATTCTAGGTCATGTCATCTTCGGAGAAGGAATTACGGTTGACCCTCAAAATATTGCGGCGGTAAAGGATTGGCCTAGACCTACCAGTCCAACAGATATTCACAGTTTCTTGGGTTTGGCCGGGTATTATAGGAGGTTTGTGGAGGGGTTCTCCACTCTTGCCTCTCCAATGACCAAATTGACACAAAAAGAGGTCAAGTTCCAATGGTCTGATGCTTGTGAAAAGAGTTTCCAGGAATTGAAATCAAGATTAACCTCAGCGCCTGTGTTGACCCTGCCAGAGGGTACAAAGGGGTTTGTGGTGTATTGTGATGCTTCCAGGGTTGGTCTTGGGTGTGTATTGTCACAACATGGTAAGGTTATAGCATATGCTTCCAGGAAACTTAATAATCACGAAAAGAATTATCCAACTCATGACTTTGAGCTTGCGACTGTTGTTTTTGCATTAAAGATTTGGCGGTATTATATGTATGGGGTCCAGTGGATGTATTCACACACCACAAGAGTCTTCAATATATTTTCAAAGGAATTAAACTTGAGGCAAAGAAGGTGTCTTGAGTTGCTCAAAGATTATTACATTGACATCTTGTATCATCTAGGGAAAGCTAATATTGTGGCGGATGCTCTTAGTCGGAAATCTATGGGTAGTTTGGCTCACTTCGAAGCATGTCAAAGACCCTTGGCTCTGGAGATTTACCAGGTGGCCAGGTTGGGGATTCGTCTTGCGGACTGTAACGAGGAAGGAGTCATAGTACAGAATAGGGCAGAATCATCGCTTGTGGAATAAGTCAAGGAAAAGCAATACGATGATCCAATGTTGGTACAGCTGAAGGAAAGGATTCATAAGCATAAGACTACAACTTTTTCTGTTAGCATGGATGACGTCACTATACGGTTCTAGGAGCGGCTATGTGTTCCAGGCGTGGATGGTCTACGAGAAAGGATCATGGCAGAAGCTCACACTTCTAGATATTTCGTGCACTGGGGATGTATCATGACCTCAAGGATGTTTATTGGTGGAATTACATTAAGAGGGGTGTGGCGGACTTTGTGGCGAAATCTCCAAACTGTCAGCAAGTGAAGACCGAGCATCAAAGGCCCGGTGGATTGGCACAACTTATAGAAATTCCGATGTGGAAATGGGAAATGACCAATATGGATTTTGTGGTAGGATTACCCCCATACTCCGCATAAGTTTGACTCAATTTGGGTGATCGTGGATCGCCTCACGAAATCAGCACACTTCTTATCAGTTAAATCCACCAACATTACAGAACAGTATGCTCAGTCGTGTATCAAGGAAATAGTCAGGCTTCATGTCACTCCAGTCTCCATCATTTCCGATCGAGGGGCCCAGTTCACAGCTAATTTCTAGAAGAAGTTTCAGCAAGGTTTGGGTACGCAGGTAAATCTCAACACGTTTTTCCATCCGTAGGCTGACGGGAAAGTAGAGCGGACTTTTCAGATGCTTGAGGACATGTTGTGTGCTTGTGTTCTTGACTTCAAGGTAGCTGGGATGATCAGTTTCCGCTTATAGAATTTGCTTATAACAACAGCTTACATGCCAGTATTCAGATGGCGCCGTTTGAGGCCTTGTATGGTAGGATATGTAGGTCGCCGATTGGATGGTTCGAGGCCGGGGAAGCTGAACTAATAGGATCCGAACTCGTGAATCAAGCTATGGCGAAGGTTAAAAACATAAAGGAGCGGTTGAAAACTGCTCAGAGTCGCCATAAATCCTATTCGGATGTTCGTCGCAAAGACTTGGAGTTCAAAAAAGATGATTGGTTATTCTTGAAGGTATCTTCCATGAAAGGGGTCATGCGGTTTGGAAAGAAGGGGAAATTGAGTCTCAGGTACGTCGGGCCATATAAAATCATTCAAAGGATAGGACAGGTAGCGTACAAGCTTGAGTTGCCCCCCGAAATGTCATTGGTGCACACGGTATTTCATGTGTTCATGTTGAAGAAGGTAGTTGGATACCCGCCCTCCATCATGCCGGTTGAGACCATTGAGGTTAACGAAGAATTGTCGTATGAATAAATTCCAGTTGCTATTCTTGATAGACTGGCCCGAAAGTTGAGAAACAAAGAAATTGCATCTATAAAAGTATTATGGAGAAACCAGCAAGTCGAAGAAGCTACTTGGGAAGCCGAGAATGAAATGAAAAGGAAGTACCCTCATTTGTTTGAAGAGCCATGTAATAGTTTTATGAAGTTGTTCCTCTAAATATTTACTTTACTTGTTCGGCTAATGCAAAGACACTCCCTTCCTAGTTAAATGTCCTTTATGAAGCCTCGATTGGTGTTGTTTATTTTTCTATTGTGTCGTCTGATCATATAAAGGTTGTTGAAATGTGTTTCGGGGGCTCTCTCGCAGGTGGATGGACCTAATTACAAAGGAAACTCTGGCGAAATTTTTAGAAAATTTGGGAGTTAGGTAAATTTGGGTTGTTGACATATGGTATGACTGAACCTAAGTGAACCTTGATCCTCATTCGAGGGCGAATGATCTTAAGCGGGGGAGGATGTAAGGACCCATAAAATTCTTAACCTAAAACTCGGGATTTCGTGGTGCCCTTCGGACTTAGAAGAAAATTTTCGCGAAAGAATGCATTTTTGCGGCCCATTATGCGGTCACATAACCACTCTGCGGACCGCATAATGGTCGTAGAGTGAATCAGAAAACTGGCCAAATTTGAGGCCAATTATGCGGCCTAAAATGCGGTTGCATAATTAAAATGTTGGACGCGTAATCCATCGCATATCTGCCTTGGAGTTTTGCGAGGGGAGTTCTGTGGCGCAGTATGCGACCGCAGAACATGTATGCAGGCCGCATAATGGTCGCATATCCGGTCAGAAAATTTACTCTCCTGAGATGCTTTTTGCGGCAGCTTTGCGGACCGCATACTCATTTTGTGGTTGCATATGCGACCGCATATCTGTGTTGGGGCACCCTATTTTCTTATTTTTAAACTCGACCCCAGACCAAAATAAAACACATCCCCCACCATTTTAAACCATTATCCTGATAATTTAGAGTGAGAAAAGAGAGGGTTCTAGAGAGAAGGTCCCAATTCCATCAAATTGATCCTCCATCACCATTGAAAGCTTGGAACTAATCAAATAAGATACCAATTTCTTCACTCTAAGAGGTAAGTTTCTACCACACCAGCTTTTAAATTCCATGATTAGCTAAAATGGGCCATTAGTAAGGTAGTCCATGAAGATAAGGATAGGGACCTTGCATGCATGAGGCTCTAAACTATGTGTGGGAAAGTAAAAGCAAAGATAGAAGGAAATGGGGGATGGATCCTTAGCAAACTCATAATTCTAGGTGTAAATGCTCAAGTGAGCTGGGACTATGATCCAATTCCTAATTACAATTTGAATGTGCTATTTTGTCAAATAGATTGAAAGAGCTAAAGGATTACGGAAATTGTCTTAGGAATTAGGGATAAGACCCAGTCAAGCTATGTATGGCTAACTCTTATCTTCGTAGAATCACCTCGTTGGTGTCTGAATAGCTGGTATGAGTCCCTTACTTGATCATACTTAAATTGATTGTTTTAATGTGTTGAGTCGAAAGATTTCTGTTTCTTAATTGTTCTAGTTGACTACCATGTCACCATGCTACTTGAAAATGCGAATTGTGACCCTACATGCTCCTTCTATTGTGTATGCAATTCATTATATGTTGGTTCTTGTTAATATGAAGGATGATGCTATTGAACGAATAACAAGGGGAATCAGACTCAAATTGTAAAACGTGTCCAAATGCCAAGAACTATGTGAAAATGGTGGAAATGAAATGTGAACTGAGTTAGCAAATAAAATGGTGATGTCCCAAAGTGAGATGGTTTAGCTGATCGGTCCGAGATCGGACGCCATGCTGTACACATGGTGGAATTTACATCGGAAATATGAATATAAATTATGATGTTGGTGATGTCTCACTTGGGATGGCTTAGCCGGTCGGAACGAGACCGGACTCTGTGTAAAAAGGACATGGTGGCATTATAATTTGTGGCACTTTGATTTAAAATACTATTAATAAAAAACATGGGAGACGAAATAAGAAACTGTATGACCCTTACTTGTGTTTTCTCCATTGTTGTAAATTGTTATTTGACTCCCGTGACTGTCTTCTTACCTGATTTACTGTTATTCTATTTATAGTTGAGTTTGTTCATACATACTAGTACTATTCGATGGTACTAGCGCCCCTTCTTACCGGGGAACTACATCTTTTAATGGATATAGGTGGATCTGTATCTGGTAGCGCTGATCGCAGGTAGTGGTGCCTTCTTATTCTTCTCCCCACAGCAGTCTCGGTGAGCCCCGTTCCTCCCCGGGGTCGTGTGTAGAATATGATGCTCCTCTTTTGTTTACATGTCGTTACATTTTGAGGTGTAGTCGGGGCCTTGTTACCGGCAGGATCACGCTTGTCTTTTGTATCCTTAGAGGCTCCGTAGACACTTATGTGGGTCATGTATGCTTGGCGGGGTGGTTGTTGGATCAACTTGTAATTTTAACTCTCTCCCACTAAAACTAAAAATTGTATGCATATTTTGGATGATTTAATTATGAAAACATGTATATAAGGGAGAATGGATTAGTGTCATGTCTATATGTTCATAGTTGACCTCCCTCTAGTTTAACAAATGACGTTGTGATTCCTTATGGTTTATGAATGAGTTGGGTAGGAAAGTCTCAATAGGCTTTCTCAAACCAGGTTCACTCGTTGAGCGTCGGACACGCTCCTGAGGCTGGGGCGTGACATTGAACGGGTTGTCGAATTTTCTGAGTTTCGTTGGGTTTCGAGGTGGGAGCCAGGGTTTTTTTACTTTTTGGTTGACTTTGAGTAAATGTATAAATATTCGACCTTTGTCGATTGGGTTTGGTTCCTTTGGGATTATTTTAATATAGTTGAGTTGCTTTTGGGTAGTTTCGAGCCGTTCGAAGGATGATTTGAGCGGGATGGCGCTTCTAGTGTATCAGTTTGGCTTGTTTGAGGTAAGTGTCTTGCCTAACTTTGTTGAGGGAATTTTTCCTACTATTTGACATTATTTTCTACATGCGGGGGTGATATATATATGAGGTGACGAGCATATATGCATGTTCCAACGTATTATGCTCGGGGGTAGATTATGCTATGAATTATGCCTTATAGGATTATGTGACCTTCTTGCTTCATGTCTTACTTGACTCATAGATACTAAGAATGTATAATTAAATGTTAGAAACCAAGATTTAGTTTATTATAACTTGATCAAAATTTGGTGGAATTCTAAGAAAACATTGATGTGTCTAAATCGGTCATCATTATGCTTAATCATTAATATATTGTTACGGCCGATATTCTTGAGATATTAGATTCTATACTCGTATTGTAGATCATTCTTGAGATTTGTTGAAATACTTGAATAATAAGGTTCCTTGGGGTTCATTGAACTATTGTTGGATTGAAAGTTGTGAATGGGGCTCATTTGGAGTATTCATTTAAACACTCTCCTTGGCGTTATTTATGCTTCCTACCTTGTTTGAAATTGATATGCATATCCTTGGTAAGGACGAGTGTAAAGCACGAAGGGTGATGTCGTGGCATTATATATATGTTATCATGTGAGGGAGAGTGTAAAGCACGAAGGGCGACGTCATGCCATTTCATTTGAGAGTAAAAGCACAAAGGATTATGTCGTTCCATTGCATTTATATTATCATGATTTTATGTTATCACGAGTTCATAGCACGAGGGGTGTTTGCGTGCAGGTGAGTACGAGTGACATGCATTATGTCTTGATATCCTTTCCATGTAGATAAGTTCATGCCTTTACCTTGAGCTATTATTGTCGTACTTATGGTTCTTATGTGACTTGTCATTACTGTTCTGTCTTTTTTCTCCATCTCAATTGTTGTTGTATTTCCCATGCCTTTTACTTTCTTAACTTGCAAATACCATGCCTACTTCATGCTTTTGCAATTACATCCATGTCGTATCTGTTTTGTTGCACTTTAGTACATGTTTTCTACCATGTTAGTCATTCATGCCTCTACTTGTTAATTTACAAAGATCATGTGTTCCCTTCTTATTTGTTATATCTATATTAGGACTCGACCATGTTAGTTCGTTGAAGTTTATATTTTTATTTCCTAATTGTTTTCATTACTCCTATGTTTTTCGCCTAGTATTATTACTGTTGCCCATATGTATATCCTTGTTCATTATTGCTGCTTGCGTATTTCCTACTTTTTCATTACTGTTATCGGCATTTCTGCCATCTGGTTGGTACTGTTATATGCATATTTGGTGAGGATGAGATAAATTCACGAAGGGTCTTGCTGTGCAATTGATTTGATATCCGAGTACATTCCTCACGCTATGAAAGTTATGGAGTGACTATCGTGGTTTATTGGTTTTCTCTCTAAGAAAAAGATTGGTCGAGATATTGGAAAATGTTAAATTGTGATCTCTTATAGTACTCAGTTATTACTTGGCATATTCATTTCATGTACTTTTTTTGTTATATCGTAGTATAGTTCTATTGCTAGTTTACGGTCTGAGTTTTATCAGTGAGTATCTTTTAACTAAAAAGCCTCGCCACTACTTAGACGAGGTTAGACAAGATACTTACTGGGTAGATAGGGTCGGTTGTACTCATACTACACTTCGGCACCTTGCGTGCAGATTTTGGAGCGGGGCTGCTGGTGATGTAACTTTCAAATAGATCGTGTATTTATATGTACTAGCTTTGTAAATTTCAAATTTGTAACAGCTCGTGATTCGTACTACCAATCCTTGGGTTAATATATAAGTGTTTCAGATAATCCTTCACTATTTTCCTATAAATCTCATTTGGAATGTATTGACTATTAGTTGGCTTACCTAGCAGGTCCGCTTAGGTGCCATCACGACTAGTGGACTTTTGGGTCGTGACAACATAGAGGAGACAGCTCGGATCTGACTTGATCACGGAACTTGAGGTAGAGCTGCATGATGTCTATAGTCTTTGGAGTCCTTTTTAGCTTTATTTTTCAGTTTACCTTGTTTCGAATAGTTGTATTTCATTTTTTGTAGTATTCTAGTTGCTCATGTACTTGTGACTCTGGATTTCTGGGATTAGTATAGACTGTGTTACTCATGTATTTCGGAGTTTAACTTGTCACGACCCAAAATCCACTAGTAGTGATGACACCTAACTCGACCCGCTAGGTAAGCCAACTGAAAGTCAATACAATCCAAATGATTTTTATAGGAAAATAGTGAAGAATTATATGAACATTTATATATTGACCCAAGGACTGGTACTACGAATCACGAGCTTCTACGAATTTGAAATTTACAAAGTTGGTAAAAATAAATACACGATCTATTTGAAAGTTACATAAACAGATTAGCAAAATCTAAAGCTACCAAGGACAAGTGGCAGCTATATTTTGGAATGCACGAACATCTTCAGAGTCAGCTCCCGACATCACCAGCAGCCCCGCTCCAAAATCTGCACGCAAGGTGAAGTGTATTATGAGTACAACCAATCCCATGTACCCAGTAAGTATCTTGTCTAACCTCATCGAAGTAGTGACGAGGCTTTTTAGTTAAAAGATACTCACTGATAAAACATGTATCGTAAACTAGCAATAGAACTATACCATGATATAACATAAAAGAGTACACGAAATGAATATGCAAAGCAATAACTGAGTACTTGAAGAGATCATACAATATCCCGACCAATCTTTTCCTTAGAGCGAAAACTAATAAACCACGATAGTCACTCCATAACTTTCATAGCATGAGGAATGTACTCAAATATCAAGTCAGTTGTACGGCAACACCCTTCGTGTATTTATCTCATCCTCACCAAATATGCGTATAACAGTACCAACCGGATGACAGAATTGCTGATAAGAGAAACAACAAAGTGAGAATATACAAGTAGCAATGATGAACGAGNTATGTGTAGGTGAATTGGAAATGGAAACGGGGCCAAACGGATGCAAATACGTCGAAAACTACGCGAAAAGGGACACCCGGGCGATAGCCGGGCGTCGGAGCCAAACAGCCTGACCCAGCCTGGCGTTACCCAGGCTTTAGAGCCCTAAAGCCAGGGGGGCCTGGTGTTACCCAGGCCTTAGAGCCCTAACGCCAGGGGGGGGCCTGGCGTTACCCATGCCTTAGAGCCCAAACGCCAGGGTCCCCAGACGGCCAGAAA
>ML323361.1:0-26171 GCA_005239505.1 Nicotiana paniculata | reverse complement strand
TAGAGCTAGCAAATTTTCTTGTTGGTGGAATCCCGCAAATTTTCTTATTGGTGTAATCGATAAGCCCCAAAAATCGATAAACCGAAATCTAAAAAATCGAAACCTTATTGAAACGATAACGATAAACATATGTACAAATCGATAATCGATAAGTAATTATCGATAAGGATCAAAATCGAATCGATAAATCGAATGCACACCCCTAGTCAATAACCAATCCAACCTTAAGCGAATTAGAAGGATAAAAATGGATTTGTGCTGCCACTCCTACCATCAATATAGTTTAACCTCTCATATCATGTTGTATGTTTTTAAACTAGTTCTCCTTATTATTGACAGTTATCTTTAGTGTTTTTTCAGATGATAATTTTACCACAAAAAGTATATAATAATGCAGTTGTGGCAAATTTAAAAATGTTAAGATTCACACTAATTTGATATTAAAGATAAAAAGGAAAAAGAAATACAAATTTGACAAGTTGAGACAACTAACTTTCAGAAAAGGTTACAATAAACAGCCCAAAGAAGATGAGCCTTGTACTAATATTCCTTTAGACATGAAAAGTTAACATTAGAAAATTCAAGTAGGGAACTCCATACATACCCTTTGGTCCCCACAAGTGCCAAATTATTGAGTCAACATTTGGCCTTTCATTCAAAGTGAGTGCATTTTTAAAAAAAAATAATATTTAATGGTTGATTGATTAAAAAGTCATATGACATTAATCCCCGATTTAATATAAGAAAATCATTTAAAATAACTGAATATAGAAATAAAATAAGATTTAAAAAAAAAAAAAAAGAATATTCCTATCGATCTGTGCATCTACTGTCACACACACAAACACCAATTGCTTGTGTGTTTTTTATTTTCCTTTTAAATTTCTAAATCTTGAGAATATGAAGTATTTAATTAATTAATTTCTATTACCCCCATCAAAAGCACTTTTGTCATCATTGATGACTTTAGGGTTCTATCACCATCACATAATAAAAACAATCTTCTTTATTTGCAAGTAATAATCGGTCAACTTTGAGGTCAAAACCATCAGTACTATAGTACGAGTACTAATTAGCACTATCATTATCATTGTTAAGAGATTTCAACTTAAATAATTGCTTGAAAACTGTCTAAACCTAGCTAATCATCTGAATTCGAATGGTGTTTTCAACGTGATTCGAGATTTACAATATGGTCACAAAAATTATCTTTACTTTCAGCAGTGGAGCTAGCTTATTTCATACGCGTTCGGACGTTTGCTTAAACGTCGTATTTGTATTAAAAATCTATTAAATATATACCTATTAATTGTAAACCTAGTAACTAAGAGGAGATATGCATTTTATGGCAAATTCAGAACCCACAAACTCAATCCTAGCTCCGCGTTTACTTGCTCCATGGTAGGTGAAAATTGTATTCTATATATGACAAAATCCGTTTTGTACTTCTATATATTATATTTTGAATCTCCTTGACATAGCCAAAAGCATAAATCAGCTGTCAAAGGGGTTTAGAATCTTTGTGTGATTGCTAGTTCAATTCCCATTGGCCACAATTTTCTAAAATTTTTAACTTTTTTTTTTGAACCCCTTAGCAAAAATCCTGCATTTGCGTGCTGTAATATAAATACATATATATTTGTTGATTCGTAAAGGAAGATATATTGTTGTGGTGTATCTAAAGTGAAAAGAATCACTTTGACCCAAAGACCAATACTTTTGGCTTTGGTCACAACAGTGTATAATATTTGAAGACAACTTTTTCTCAAAGGATTAAATTATGTAACTCAAAGTTACACAGATTTGGAAAAGCCCTTAAAAGGAGGGTCTAAAGTTGCAGGATTTAAAGGGGTGTCTGAAGAAGAAGACAAAGCATTGACGTCTGGAGAATATATGCCTTTCGCAATTGTTAAATTAAAGAGCGATGAAATCCAACAGTAGGGTCCTGTCTCTCTTCTTGCTTTCTGTATAAAAAGAAAACCTAATTATTGATCTGATAATCTTCAAGAAGTTGCTCATTTTTGCCTCTTTTAAGACCTATATTCAATACGTGATCAAATTATTAATTTATACAGTATATTATATGATTTTATACATAATAAGGATGATGGTTTTCTCACTTTGTGATGTATGTTTTGTGATCAACATAAGGGAGACGCGACCTGATGCGTAATTCGCTCTGATACCAAGTGATACGAACTGAGATAAACGAAATAGCGGAATATGAAAATAACACTAACTAAAGTAAAACTAATGATAGATTTGATTAAGATAATCAAAAGTAGTCTGAATAATAAAATATAGAAAAAAATCTAGAATTCTAAGTGAACATCTCAAGTAAAAATCGAAATATTATCCTATCGCCTCCCAATAACAACAAATTAAAAACCTTATATATAAAAAGGCAGAAGAAAATTACCATCAAGACCTCAAGTCTTGAAATCCAAAGTCGAACTTGAACCAAGAGGTTCAAGTTATATACGGAGAAATCTATTCTTGCCATAATCGAACCACGTCCTACTGTAGGGCTCGTCCTCTTGGTCAACTATGTACTCTTATCCCATATAAAGATTCATTTCGTGAAGTTATATCAAGGATTCCTCCAATAAATTTTGCTTTCACAAGGCTCTATATAAGAAATTAAAGACAACGAATTAAAAGATATTGTAAAGCAATAATTGTTCATAGCCTTTCAAGATTAGACCCTCTTGACCAAATGTCTTGTGCATGTCCTTGACCAAAAGAATTTCTTCTAAATGAAATGCACGTTTCTTGTCAAGGAAAATTGTAGGACTTGGGTGGAAATCTATTCAAACAAAACTTTGATTTGAAGTCATTAGTGCATATTAGGGGTTGTAGAAGATGAAAGAAAGAATCTTTAATAGGAATTCGAGTATGATGAATCTTCACGTAATGTAGTAGACAATACATTGGCTACAGAAAAGCAATAATCTAACATTTACACAGAATAAATTCAAAAAGAGATTATAACAAGAGTAAAACTAAAGAGGTTGAATATAGTTTTGAAGAAGTGATTCTAGCAATTAAGGAAGGAAAAAACATGTCCACTACAAGAAATCTCTAGTGGTTTCAAAAGCCTGAAATCCTGCGGAGATGTTACTCTCTGCAGATTGTTTTCTAGACATAAATTGCATGCACTAAGGTATGGTGTTTTCCAGACTTGAGTGAAAACATGTCCACTACGTGTGATTGCGCGACTATAATTGGTTGTAGATAGATTGAACTTTGATGAATAAAGTTATTCACTACATATACTGATAAGATAATAAGTTTTTAGTGGATTAATTGAGATGTGCAAAAGCCGACTCGAACAACATATATAGTAGTCTATGGCATCGCAATTTCAATTCATTACTAGAGCGCAGTTTTAGAGAGTTTTCCGGAATTATATTCTAAGGTAATGAGATGCTTCTAGTTTTTAACAATTCATTTGTTTTTTAATGCTGTATGCTTAGTATTATATGTTGATACAAAAGGGCTATTGACACCAACTAGAATTTATCAAATCTATACTGTCTGTGCCTTCTCTAACCTGCCTATGATTCATATATATTCGTGTAATCCAGTAAATTAAATGCTACACTCTGGTAAATTAAAATTTGGAACTAATTATCTGAATATTTGAAATATTGTGCTGGCAGATGTAATTAATTGTTAGGGACCCAAAATTTTAAAAGAAAACAATATGCTATGATGGATGTTTTCCTTTTGGCTATGTGATAATAATGTATGTGAATGAACACAATTTTAGCCCGGATCCAAAACTATTTACGGATGTAGCCGTAAAAGTATATAAAATTTGTATATTTTTTATATATAATATATATATTTGAATGTATATATATACAAATAATATATTTTTTTTCAATAGTTATTTTGAGAACGGCTATATAATGTCCTTTTCCCAAGAAATTTGAATGAACCAAATGATAGGTTATGCGGACTGAACTACTATGGGCTTGGTTTGTAGAGCACATTGCAGAAAAACATGGTCCGGAAAGTACAATAACCCACTAAGGCTAGGGATTTTTTCCTTCCTATACCATAATTGAAACCTTATTATCAAAAATGTTCATGGTTTGAAATTTACCAGCCATGTTAATAGTTTTTCTACAAAAAAATACCATTCATTAAATACCGAATAATAGGAGTTGTGTCCTTACTATTTAGGCGCGCTACAATTACGCAAGTAAATATTCTAATTGATATTTTGAAACGGAAACCACGCATTAAACTTTATCTTCACTTTCAAATCAAATTTTAGAGATTCTGCTCTGGCGAAACTCTGAGCTTCGACATTTTTTCTTAATCCACAAATCAAAAAATGACAAAATCTTCAACAATTCTTCTGCAACAAAACACAATAATGTCCAAAATTCCAATTATGCTACAATTGAATGAGAATTGGGATAGCTATGGCAGATTTAAGGATTTTCAGGTGGATGGCATTATACTCGATGAGGATGCCAGTTACAGTATATTGATTTATACAATTGCAGAGCAATTAATGATTGATACTTCCGAAAAAATTATAGAAATCAAATACATTGTGAACGAGCATTGTCCTCCAATGGAGATTAGGAACGATATGGGTGTTCGTGTATATATGGAGACAAAAAAGAAAAAGAAAAACTTAGGATCATATCCACTATGTATAACTGTTCGCGATTTCAATATGGAATTGAGTATCACCAATGAGAATACAAGTGCAGGTTTGTTCTATTACAAATTCTATCAAATTCTGATTTTATGATAATATCTACAAAATATCTACATTTATCTACAAATACATATCAGTGTACATACATACATACATACATACATACATATATATATATATATATATATATATATATATATATATATATATATATATAGCAGTATTGTTTTTAATAGTATCTACAAAATTGCTACATCTATTCTACAATTAAACTACATACTATTTGAAAAAAAAATGTTGAATACATAATTTCCTTCATCTACAAATTATCTACAAAAATTCTACAAAATGGTAAAGACAGTATTTATCTTTATTTTCATGCAGGTTCGTCTGGAACACTAAAGTTACTTGATATGCCAGGATCTCCCGCTATTGAGGAGTATGAAAGTATAATAATAACTGAAAGTACACCAATTGTTATTGAAGAATGACAAGTGTACCGAGACAAGCAAACAATTTCAACTGCAATGAAGAACTATTATATCATGTACAAGTTCCAATTCAGGGTTAAAAGATCTAGCCACAGAAGGTATGAAGATCTGAATGGTGAAAAGTTCATTATAAACAGTTTTTTCCTTGTGATATGTGTTTGTCAATATTGTAGATGAATTGTAGTTATATTGTATATTGTGTTGCTTTATGTTAAAATAGTCCTTTTTTTACATCTACATTAATAACCAGTATTCAAATTGAATTTATTTTGTAACTACCGGCTTATATGTGTTGGTGAAAACTGTACATGGCACTTCAAGGCAACATCCATTAATGATTCCGCAATGTTCAAGGTCAGAAGTTTCAATCGCTAGCACACATGCTCACAATATATTCATACAGCGCAAACCTACTGCAGTGGTAGTTGGTAGCATGGTTATTCCAAAGTATTCTGATCCCAAGACAGTTTACACACCAAAGGACATACAAACTGACATGTTGTCCAAACACGGAGTGAACCTAAGCTACATACAAGCATGAAGAGCAAAGGAAAATGCATTACACTTTTTGAGAGGTCATCCTGCTGACTCCTACAACAAATTACCAAGTTATTTTTATATTACTGAGAAGACGTATCCGGGATCTGTAATTAAATTGAAGAAGACAGCAGATGAATGTTTCTTATATGCATTTGTTGTTATTTGTACGTCAATCAGTGGTTGGGAACATTGTACGCCAGTAGTAGTGGTTGATGGGACTTTCTTAAAGTCAACATACAGGGGAATAATGCTGACAGCTAGTACAATGGATGCAGCAGGTAAAATTGTAGATATTTTGTAGATATTTTGTAGACTGTTTATAAAATGTAGATAATTTGTAGATATATTGTAGTTTATATGTATTTGCCTTTTTATATGTATTTTCAAAGCTGCTAGTTAATTATTTTTTGACTCGTAATGTAGGTACAATATTGCCATTGGCATATGCTGTGGTTGATTCGGAAAACGACGTATCGTGGAAGTGGTTTTTTGAGCAATTCAAGCAAGCATATGGTGAAAGACCTTCAATATGTGTTGTTTCAGATCGGAACGAAAGTATCATGAAGGCAACATCCATTGTCTATCCCAGCATGCCACATTACTCTTGCATGTGGCATATTTGGACAAATATAAGGGCAAATTTCAAGAAGGGTCATCTAAAGTTAAGCGAATTGTACTTTGTCACAACACGATCATACACTCTGGATGAATTTAATGAAAGGATGTCGAAGATTGAAGAGATAGACCCGCGTGTTAAATCATACCTATATGATATTGGCTATCATAGATGGTCAAGAGTACATGCAACGGTGAACAGAACTTGGACTATGACATCAAACATTGCAGAGTCGTTGAATACTGTAACGAAAGATGAAAGAGAGCTGTCAATAGCAGACCTATTAGAGTATATGAGGACTCTTCTTGAACGTTGGACCACCGAGAAGTTATTGAAAGCAAAGGGTACTTTCACATACCTTGGGTCAAAATTCAACAAAGAATTAGAGAACAACATAACATTATCGCAGAAGCTTAGGGTAAGATCTGTTTATTTGGTGCATAAAAATAATATATTAATATTCAGTATTCCCAGATTGTATATAATTTATAGATATATTGTAGATAATTTGTAGATTATAGATAATTTGTAGATTATAGATAATTTGTATTCTGATTGTAAATATTTTGATTTCTGTTTGTTATGTGATTGTAGGTGAGGGCTTCAACAGATCATATCCATACTGTGATAGATGGTGTGAGCGGTACATTATGTGTCTTGAATAAGAAATGTAGTTGTGGCCAGTTCCAGCTTGATGATCTTCCTTGTGTACATGCTTTGGCTGATTTAAGGCACAGGAATAAATCTTATAAAAATTATTGCTCGCCGTTTTACACAAGGGAGAGCCTATTACGTACGTATGAAATACTAGTAAATCCATTGCCTGATGAAAGCAAATAGAATGTATCATAACATATATCTGATGAAGTAGTAAATCCACTTATAGGAGAGAAAAGGCAGCCGCGAAGACCTCAAAAGGAAAGATACAAAACATATGATAAAATAATTCAAAGAAGTACAAGGTGTCATGTGGCAACTGTGGAGGTGAAGGGCATAACAAAAGATCTTGCAAGAATGCGCCAAAAAAGAAATAAATTTTATGTAGTTAACAGAGTATTTCAAAAGAATTGTTAGTGTGTTCAAGTTAATAGAATTTTGTATGTAATTGTTGAAGTTTTTTAAGATCATAATGTAGTTAGTTTCAATTTTTTTTCTTTTTTTTGTTAAATTTTTTTTCTGTATTAACATAATACTTTCATAGAGGGATTTGTTTTTGGCTATCTCAAGCATCCTTTACATAGTTGTTAATATCTATCTACAATTTATCTGCAATACAACTACAAAAAGATTTTAAATTAACTTGAATTGACAGAATAACTACATTTTAAATCAGCATGAAAGGAGTTATATATAGAAATTAAATACAACAAGATATTAAATCAATTGGAATTGTCAGAATAAACACATCGTTAAATATTTTCTACAAATTATATACAGGTTCAACTACAAAATTATATACAATATTTTCTATAATTTTAACATTCACTGTTCCCAGATTGTAGATATTTTGTAGTTTATTTGTAGATAATTTGTATTCTAACAACAAAATAACTACATATTTTTTAGTTGACAGAATAACAGTATAAAAAATCAGTTGAAATGGATTTATATGATAAAATAATGAAGAACAAGTACTCTAAACATTCAACAACTGAAGATAAAACCAACATGCTATTTTCATTTGAACTACTAAAATGGATAGAAAAAAACAAAAAAAAGTCTACTGTAAGTGTAGCGCAAGTCTGCTACAATTAAAGCACAAAAAAATTGTTCAAAAACTTGTGTACTATCTATCTTCTAAACTAGCATCAACCAAACAACTGTGCTACATGTTTCATACATAGACATGACAATTACTTCTTCTTCCTCTGAACTTTTATTTTTTCATTCAAAGCTGGTGCACCCTTTCTCCTTGCCAATCTACATGTCACCTCACTTTCACTAATTGTCCCATTTTCCTGCTTCTTTCTAGCATAGTCCCACAGTAGCGCTCCATAGCGTCTTCAGTGTTGGTCAATGTCAAAAAGGTCTTCTGTGGGGATTGACAATTGTCCAAGACTAACATACTCCGCAAAGGCAGCAACAAATACACCACAGTCATTGCAAAAAAAAATGTCAATATTTACCAGATGATTAGAAACAAAAAAGAATTAAATGTATAGAAAAAAAGAATGTTTTTTTTTACAGTGATACTTCTTTTTGCTGTGGAATTTCTCCAACGATCCACTGAATGTTAAGAGGATCGGTAACAACTTTCTCAATGTAAGCCTTTGTATTCTTGAAGTTGATGTCTTTACGCTTCCCATAAAAACCGTTGCATGACAAATGCAAAGGGATAATAATGGAGAACTTGTCGACACAAGATTCAACAATAGGGTGATTCCATGAAGATACCATGGAATCATACGCATAAAGTTGGCTGTCTGCAATGTCAAAAACAACCAACACCCAGTGAAATTTTTCTACAATGTTGACGGGCATGATGACATAGTCAACGTTATCCCAGGCAATATTTGCAGGTAGTCTATACCCCAATATATATTCTGCTACAACATCATAGGGTTTAACAACAGAAAACTTCTTTTCTTGAGGAGAATTTTGGAACTTTTCATACATTTGTTCAATCCTGGTCTTGATAAAACAATATGTTGTGGTAAACTTGGTCTTGTTGTGGGGGCCATACTTGCCTCTTTTCCTCAAGTAATACATTATAACATCAATGTGCTGCAACAAAAATAGTTGGCATGTATACAACAAGTCAACTTCAGATAATCTACACAAACTACAATATAACTACAATTACACTACAAACTGAAGCAAAGCATCTACAATCATATCTACAGCAGATCTACAATTTATACTGCAAGTCATCCTTAAATAAACTACACAAAACTACAATATACCTAGAATTACACTACAAACAGAAAACACAGGATCTACAATCATGACTACAACATCTGTACAATTTAAACTACGAGTCGTCTTCAAATATTATACATAATCTACAACATAACTACAATTACACTACAAACAGAAAACAAAGCATATAGAATCATATCTAAAATATATCTACAATGTATCTACAATATATCTACAAACTGGGTATACTGATTCTTACCGAGTCATTGAGTACTTGTCCAGGGTGTGCCAGGGAAAAGAACCACTCCTTCTTGTCAACCTTTTCCACTCCAAGGTCTAACCATGGCTTAATTTGGTTGTCCTTTATGGAATACAGAGCCTTCCTCCTATAAAAACAAATAGATAGCAAAAAAAATTGTATAATATGAAGTGGATATATAAAAGATGAATGCTGGAATCAAAGTGTCAAATTGTGCATTCTAACCTCTTTGAACCTTTGTCGGTACAGTGGTATAACCAGTTGTTGAATTGATCCAACACCTCAGGATCTACGTCTTCACCACTAACAGTAGTAAATGGGTGCTTGAGGTGGAAAATTTGACGTCCAACTGAGCTGCTACCACCACAACTGTATAGAGGGAGAAATGGTGATCGGGCATGCTTTCCCGGCTGCCTTGTTCTACCTGGATGCATAGCTGTTGCATCATCTTGTATAGCCTTGCCAAACTTAACCAACTGGGATAAGTTATCAGGCAGCTCGAAATCATCAAGTGTAACCTCCTTCTTTTCACCTCTGTATTCTTCTGAATCACCTACATTCACATAATGTGCCTCTGCACCTGCATTGTCATCTTCCTCATTCACATGTTCTGTTTGAGCTACTACTGTCACTCCTTGAATTGGAGATTGTGCATTCATATCTTCCCTCTCTATAACACCATGTATATCTTACTTAATAGAAAAGGTAAAAATATTCAAACATAAAGAAAATATCTCTGAATACCAATTCATACATGTATTCTCTTCATCAGCTACACCTTCAAAATGTGTATATAAATCAACACGTGCTGGAAGATTTTCTTGACCAATTTCACCTTCAACATGTTTTGTTTTTTTCATTAAAAATGTTAAATCATACTGGATAATAGTGGCTTGACAGATTAAGGAGATATGTAGGTGTGTTATAAGATCTATATTTATCTGTTAACAAACTACACTATGATGTATTGAATTGTATATATTCTGTATATATAATGTAGACATATTGTAGATATTTTGTAGATAAGTGTAGATATGTTGTAAATAATCTGTAGCTAATTGTAGATAAAGTGTAGATATTTTGTAGGTACCTATTTTGCTAGTGTTGGCTTGCACTTGTTCCCCACTATTGAACTGAAATTGCTGATTGTTCATGTCTTTTTGTTGGTCATTATTTTTTGTTGAACTACCAGCAAACTGAAAGTTTTATATTATTTTGTATATATATTTTAGAGGTGCCATAAATTATTTTTTTATATAAATAAAATTCAAATCTTACCTTTGCATCAGCTTGGTCATTTTGACTACTTATTAACTGCAGTACAGTCTTGACAGAGTCATTTATTAGCACTCAAAGGCTACCTAGTTCTACAAAGACAACTGTCCTAAAATCTGCAAGCTTTTCATCAACCTACATGTTACAAAAAAAATACATTGTTAACTTCAGGATATGTCTTAACATACATTCAAAAACAGATGCAGTATTATATATAGATCAGAATGTTGTATACATATTACCTTCTCAATGCCTATTTCTAATTTTCTAATCTTTTTAAGAATAGACTCTTTGTCTTCTTCTCCAATTGATTTTTTGGGTTCCAACGGAGGAGCATCAACATTGGGAACCTCAGAAATATGTTCAACCTCTTGAACTGTGTACTCAACTTTGTCAGGCAAAAACATCACTGCAATCTCTTCAGGAGATTCACTTATGTTGGTGAACTGAATAAGGAAAAAACCAATTAGTTTGATTAAGGTAGAAAATGTAGAATAATTGTAGATATTTTGTAGGTAAACTGTATAATCATAAATAAACCCATTTTACCTTTATCCATTCAGGCTTGATCATTTTTTTCTTCAAAGGCAGCTAACCAAATCTGACCCTTACTAGCTGACCAGCTAAGTATGCGAGGGATTGAATTAGCACTCCTCGTAGTTATATCAGTGTTGACGGTAGAGCAACACTTATACAACCATACTTACATGGCTAGTGGGAATCCTCGTATAAGACAGGAATGTACAAACGGATTTAGCCTATGCCTAACAGATTCCATCAACTGCCTGTAAGACTTAATACCCCATGGGTATGTCTCGTACTTACCAGGTTCCACCAAATAAAACATAAAGTGATCTACAAACCCAACATGGTCTTTCTCTGAAGGACAAATGAAAACTTCTAAGAGATAAAGAATACACAACTTCACTACATCCTCATCATTTACGCAGGTTCTGTTGGTTACTATCTGTTTCAGATATGTCTTCTCCACTCTTAACTTGTTTGGAAAATAACTGCTCATTATCTTACTGACATAATTCGCAGTGTAACCAAAGTCTGTAACCTGGGTATGACATTTAAGACCAGTTATTAGGGAAAACTTCCTCAATCCAAAAATTTAGTCTCTCACCTTTTAACTCGGCAGAAAAATATGAAGCATTGGATGAACTCAATTCATACTTCATAAGAATATGAATGGCCTGATTTTGCATGCATAGACTGGGAAAGGACAGTAAGTAGCCAAAACAAGTCTTCTTGAAAAGCTTTAAACCATTTGGAGACAGAATCTCTTTAATTTGGCTAGGAATGCTAAGGTCACATAATGTGTGGAATCTAAGCACCCCATAATCAACATTATAGGGTGCGAAAAAATGTCCATTCTGCACAAATAATAAATAATCTCACATTAATAAAGTGCCTAAAAAACATCCAAATCATCTATAATTTATCTACAAAATAACTACAAAGAAACTACATAATATCTACAATTTTACACATACTATGCAAAAAAGGCAACAATAATCTACAATTCTACCTTAATAGTTATTTGTATTATGAAGACTACAAGTAATCTACAAAATAACTACAAAGAAACTATAAAATATCTACAAATGTAAAAACAGAATAGTAAACTACAATTAATCTTCAAAATGAAGACAACTAATCTACAATTGTCTAAAACACATATTACTCATATTTTAAAAACCTAAAACAAACTAAATAACTAGAGACGAAATTACTAAATTTTTACCTTCACCAATGAATGTTTTCGAACATTTTAAGGGTTTTTTTTTTATTTTTTCTTCTTTTTGGGAGTTTTTGAACTTGGAGACACCTTAGCTTTCTTTCCTGATTTAAGAATAGGCACCTCTTCGACAATATCGTCATCTAACAATATCTCTTTTCCTTTTCTTTTCACTTGTTTGACTGGCGTAGAAGATTCTCCAGCATCGACATCGTATTTTTTTTGGTTCTAGTTTCAGCTCAGATTTATCGCGGAGAAAGACTATGAGTCGTATCTACAATTGCATGGGCAGATTTTCCCTGCTTTTTCGGTGATTTTGGTGATAAAACACCCAAATCAAAAGAGGGTATATCAGCTTCTGTAGTTTTTTTAGGACTATGTTTAGAAGGTTTGTTCTTCTTCATTGAGAAAATTTTAACTGAAGTAAAATGGGTGTATCAAATTTGTTGAAGAAATGTCTTCAATTGAGGAAAACTTTTGAATTGATCTTTAATGGGGGGTAACAGATGTTTCTGTGTTTTTAGGAGAGGGAAAAAGGGTAAAATGAACGTGTGTTTGAGTAAAACGTGGGTGAGGGTGAGGGTTTAGGAGAGAGAAACGTGGGAGGGGTGGGATATATCGTACCTTTAATTGAGGAGGTAAAAATGGTGCATTAATTATACAGTTAAAACATTATGGTATAGAATTGGTAATTAGGTATACTAAATGTAATTAAGTCAAACATTAAACATTGAGGGTAATAATATTTCCTATATGGTATAGAATTGTAAAATTCCGAAAGGTTATTGCTCTAAACACAAAGCAATCCATAGAAAACGGCCCGTTGGATATTAATTCACGTTTTTCATTGAGGCCCAATGAGTAGCATATTAGGCCCTAGCACTACTTGAAAAACAAAACAAATTGTATTCGTTCCATTATTATTTGTTTATTTATTTTAAATTTCCTCTCAATTTAGAAGGATCTATAGTGTTTTCACACTTCTCCTCCACCGGGACTCAAACCTAAGGTAACAGTAGTGGGTGGAGGTGCTTTACCTCTAACTTTTTAATTCGATTACAAATAGTATTTTGTTTTTAGCCTGATTCCAAGTACATTAATATTCAACAAGATTATTCAATTCTCTTTCTTTATCAATTCGTTTAGATTTTAGTTCCTCAAGCAATATTTACATTTTCACTTTTTCTCTCTTTTTTACTATTATAGTTCCTTCACTTAAAGGCAAAATTGTAGTTACAAATTGTATACGGTCAAATCGGGCATTCCCTTCTTATGATTAATTGAGGTTGGATCATGATAGACTACAGTTTGACCTCGTATTTTATCGAGCCTCAATATGGAGTTAGATTGCTGAACCCTTAATTCGGGGACCGGTAAGGACGAAGATCAACCAAGATCGAGACCGAGCGGAACGGAGATCAAGTGAGATCAAAAGGGGTTTACCTAGTCAAGTAACAGTAAGCCGAAACATCCGTGATCGGGCAAAGATCACGGCGAAAATCTCGGCACATACCAAGACAAGGCCGGTTAATTAGCCAATCATGGGATTTGTTACTATATTTAGAATTGTACCATAATTAGAACTCTTCTACTATATAAAGGGGGGGTCTAATCATTTGTAAAGGCATCAGATTAACACTATTCAAAGAAATATACTACTTTTCTCTTAAGCTTTCAATATTCTGTTGTTCTGTTCATATTTTCTAGTAGAATATCTGTTTGGTTCGAGGGCGACTCAGCTCGAGGGCCAAGGCTGCACATATCATTTGGTTTGCTTCACTTTTCTTTACAGTCAAAAATTAATATCAATTTATGTATTTTCTCATTTTGTGCCAAGTGAAACCACGTATCCTTAAAACCACATGTAAATTCAATTGTTATTCGTAAGGTAAGCAGTTTGGTGCCCACCGTGAGGCTAAGTATAATAGTGATTGTCTGGTGCTAATTTTGCAACACACACTATTTTGTACTTGTTCTTGTGAGTGTATTTGATTCCAGGATCAGCATGTCGAACTCTCAAGCAGCACCCGCACACATCGACAATGGGCTTGTTTTTCACGGCGAAAATGACAACATAGCCTCCATAGGGAATGAGTGCCTCCAATTGACTTCGATGGAATTTCGACCGCAGACCCAATCGACGTCAGTTCCCATATTTCCATTAATGCAAATCTGGCTGTCGACCCCGAGAATAGCGTCCGCATAGATGTTCGATCAGCCAGACAGAACGTACACAGGGCAGCGAAATCAGCCTTCGAATAATATTCGAAATGTTGCAAGCTTAACAAGCTGCAATAGCACAATTCCAAAATCAGAACCATGCACCGAGCATGATCGAGCCGGAGCCATCAGATGAAGTTGTTCATAGGGCCGAACCGGTGTCGAGAAGATCAAACAAAAATGAATCTGTGAAGACCCAAAGGGTCATCTTGTGATTTAAAACTCAATTCCGCACTCGTTAGCCTTAAAAACCTTATTTTTAATCACCTCAATTTGCGTGCGCAGTCCGGAAAGTCTTTATGTGGAAATCTATGAAATAATGATTTTTGGGATTTAAAAGTGATATTTAGTTGACTTTGGTAAACTTTTTAAGTAAACGGATTGGGACCCGTGTTCCGACGGTCCCGGAAGGTCCGTAGTAAAATATGGGACTTGGACGTATGCCCAGAATTGAATTCCGAGGTCTCTAGCTTGAGAAATGAATTTTTGATGAAAATTGTAAGCCTGAAATTCTAAGGATTTAAAGAAAATAATTAATGTTTGATCTCGTTGGTATCGGGCCCGTATTTTGGTTCTGAAGTCCGGTACAGGTTTAATATAATATATAAGGCATGTCTGTGAAATTTGGTGAGAAACGGAGTTTATATGACGTGATTCGGACCACCGATTGAAAAACTAGTAACTTTAAGTGTTCTTGAGAATTTAATTGATTTTGATGCTAAATCCGTAGTTTTAGGTGTTATTTTGGCGATTTTATCGCACAAGCGAGTCCGTCTGATGCTTTTAGACATACGTGCATGTTTGGTTTGGAGCCCCGAGGGCTCGGGTGAGTTTCGGGTAGGCTACGAGGTGTTTAGGACTTAGGAAAATTTTTCTAGTGTAGAACTACCTGTTGCAGGACTATGATCTCGCAATTGCGAGATCAGGCATCGCAAATGCGAATATAGCAATGTTCGCAATTTCCAAGATTTTATCGCAATTGTGATCATAAGCTAGGCCAACGGTTCTCGCATTTGCGAGGTTACCTTCACAATTGCAAAGGGGGTCTGGGAAGCATAAGTTTGCAAATGCGAACATAGATTCGCATTTGCGAGGGACCAGTGATCGCAAATGCGACACTTTTCTCGCATTTTGTGAAGGCAACAGAAGTGTGACGGCATCACAATTGCGATTGTATCTTCGCATTTGCGAGCTTCGCCTTTGCGAAGCTCAGGTCGCAATTGCGACATCTGCAGCTGAGTAAAAGAGACTTAGACAGGATTTTTCATTCATTCTTCAAATTTTCAAAAGCTAAACCTCAAGGGGCGATTTTCCAAAGACCAAATCTTCCCCAAATCATAGGTAAGTGATTCTTAACTCTCTTCTTTCAATCTTTTACTTCCTTTAACAAGATTTCAACCTAGAATCTAGGATTTTTATAGTGGAATTGGGGATTTTGGATAGAAAATTAGGGATTCTGAAATATGGGGATTTCGACCTCAAATTGAGGTCGGATTCCAAAACCAATTGTATATCCGGGCTTGGGGGTAAATGGATAATCGGGTTTTGGTCCGAGTTTCGGGTTTGGACCAAGCGGGCCCGTGTGTTGACTTTGGTTGACCTTTTCAAATATGAACTAAATTGAATCGTATTTATCGGGAATGATTTCTAAGGCTTATGTTGAATCATTTGGTTTGAAATTTGCTAGATATTATGGACTCAGTGGCTAATTCGAAAGGCAAAGCTGTGATTGAGTGTTAAGTGATATTGGGAGCGAAGTAAGTGGTGTGTCTAACTTGGCTCGGGGGAATAGGTATTGTGTGATTATTTTCCACGTGTTTTGTTGTTGAATACAATGTATAGGTGAGGTGACGAGTACCTATGCGTTGTGGTCGAGTCATAGCAGGCGAGTGAAATTCCATTCTTGCAAATTTTATATTCTTAAATCCTATTATCCATGCTTGTCGTTGTTATTGAAATGTTGGGAGACTTATATTCGGTTCCACCGAGGTTGATAAATTTGTAAATATTGAGTCAAGGTTGAGATGTTAAATTGTGAAATAAATCATTGATGAAATATTGATTTCTTTGTGAAACTTCTCTCTATCCGTTATTATTGATTCTGTGAATTGTGAGGAACTCATAAAGCACGAAGGGTGATGCCGTGCATGATTTATTTATATCGTGAGGAAGAGTGTAAAGTACGAAGGGTGATGTCGTGCCATGATATGAGAGTGATAAAGCACGAAGGGTGATGCCGTGCATGATTTATTTATATCGTGAGGAAGAGTGTAAAGTACGAAGGGTGATGTCGTGCCATGATATGAGAGTGATAAAGCACGAAGGGTGATGCCGTGTATATTATGTGAGTTTTAATGCACGAAAGGTGATGTCGTGTCGTTCTATTTATATATTGGTGAGGTTGAGAGTAAAAGCACGAAGGGTGATGCCGTGCAGTTTTCCTTTGTTGTCTTAATTGCTTAATTTATTTGAGGATTTCTGTTCAAATTGTTCTTTTCTTATTGTTTCTCACTTCTTATATTGTGATTCCCTATTGCATGTCCCCTTTCCGTTATGCATGCTTTATTTCTTTGTTTATTGTTGTTGCCATTATCATGATTATACTGTTAAGGTTTTATGTGGTGTCTTGTCCTAGCCTCGTCACTACTTCACCAAGGTTAGGCTCGATACATACGAGTACATGGGGTTGGTTGTACTGATACTGCAATCTGCACTTTCTGTGCAGATCTAGGTATAGGTCCGAGCTGATTCTGATTCGTAGCTGACTTCACCGCAGGAGACCCGAGGTAGATCTGTCGACGTCCACAGATTCCTGGAGTCCCTTCCTTTATATTCATTCACTGTTTATTTAGTTTACAAATAATTTTATATTTTTTTTTCAGCCAAATACTTGTAGTTAATTCCTAGTAGTCCGTGAGTTGTGACTCCAGACCCTGAGTATCTAGACATACAGTTTTCACATGCGCAATATTACTATGCATGTTTTATTTCTTACTTTAATTATTATGTGTTGAGTTGTAGTGGTTCTCAGTATTTTGTAAGATTATTATGTTTCAAACTTCAAATGTTGGCTTGCATAGCAAGTGCAGCGTTAGGCGCCATCACGGTCCCGACGGTGGAAATTCGGGTCGTGACAGAATTAAGGACCGCCCCGCTATCATGAAGATGCTCGAGGATCTAACAAAGCAAATTGAATCGGGGGAGAAGAAGATTGAAGCAATTGACAAGAAGGTGGGAACCTATAACTCCAGGGTTGATCAAATTTCGGGGGCACCACCGATTTTGAAAGGCTTGGATTCAAAGAAGTTTGTTAAAAAGCCCTTCCCCCCGAGCGCGTTAAACCAATTCCCAAGAAGTTTTGCATGTCAGAAATTCCCAAGTACAATGGAACAACAGACCCCAACGAGCACGTCACTTTTTACACATGTGCAATTAAGGGCAACGATTTGGAGGACGATGAGATCAAGTCCGTACTGTTGAAGAAATTCGGGGAAACCCTATCAAAGGGAGCGATTATATGGTACCATAATTTACCACCTAACTCCATTGATTCTTTTACCATGCTCGCTCGCAGATTGCTTTGTAGC
The DNA here is from genome assembly GCA_005239505.1 of Nicotiana paniculata. Taxonomy (NCBI): domain Eukaryota; kingdom Viridiplantae; phylum Streptophyta; class Magnoliopsida; order Solanales; family Solanaceae; genus Nicotiana; species Nicotiana paniculata. Next base: position 7,899 of record ML323361.1, on the reverse strand, counting down.
ACACGCCGGAGCCATAAAGGTCGAGACTAGGAAGTCGGACCTCTTCAAGGTAAAGTAGAAAGATAACGAGATGCTCAGAGAGTTTGTGTCTTGGTTCCAGATGGAACACATGGATCTACCACCGGTTGCCGATGATTGGGACGTTCAGGCATGTTATACCTCATTTAAACTGGTTAGACTAAAGTACAACATATTAGGCAATTCTAAATTTAATTAAAGTTAAAGAGTCACCATATAATTATTATGGTGAATTAGGACATCTAAGTTGATGAAAGTAATTTAATAAAAAATAACTCTGTTAAGGATCTACTTAACCTAAAAATTCTAGGTAAGAATTCAATAAATCTAAAGGGAATGTATTTAAGGCATCCTTTAATATCCAAATTAAAATAGTTAGCCGTCCGGACTTAAGATAAATTAAGGCTAAGTAGAGTGTACAAGTGATAAAATAAAATTCAAAAGAGCTTGACTTTGAAAATATCTATGCATAAGAAATCGTGAGTTAATCAATCTGAACCTAAAATATTTTAATGACTACTATCTTGTTTAAAAGCAATACATTTGTTAAAAATAAAAGAGTGAAAATCACGTGTCCTTATGTCTTTAAAGCCAAAACTATTGTCCGACATATTTTTAAGAGTTTCATTGTTAACTCGTGATAATCTTAAATGATCATGCTAGTTGTTAGTTGTATTCCAAATTCAGATGATTTCAACACATAAACAAGTAATTCCAATAATCAAAATAATCATGAGTGATATAATCAAAAGAAAAAAAGTAGGTATCAGAAGGCTAAAACGCCTTTCCCGATAGCCCCACAAAAGATCATGCTTCTGTTTTTGAACTTTTCTTTTTGGATGCAACCTGAAACTTTAGAACACAAGTGAATGAGATGGCCAACTTCATAAGAGTTTGGAGAGTCTTGAATTAAGACTCAAGTATTTGTTCCAGGCGTATATGTACCTGCAAACCAAAAGAAAGACATGAAGATTAGAAGGTGGAAAAATGAATATTTAGTATAGAAAACAGAATAAATTACCAATTGTTGGTATCATTGTGATCAAAATCAGAAAAATTAGAAAACTGTTAGAAGAAATAACGAAATAAGCAGATAAAGTATTTTCTATTATCACGGGGAAAGGCAAAGTTTTAGCATTTGCACCTATGACTCAAGTATGCAGCTCATTAATCAATTTCCTATAAAGATCTTAAATCATGGTATCATTATCATAAAGAAACATATATCTCATTATTATTATGATGATAAAAGGAACAGAGGCACAACCATTCACTTTTTCTTTGACTTGGGGAAAAGTTTATAGAAATATCTTATAAATTCTTGTTTCTAATGAAGACACAGTAGCAACATGTATTTTGGGACTATGTTCATCACTTAAATCAAACTACAATGATATTTAAGTTATAGACATGGTTTGTAGACTATAACAACAAAATATCTAAAGTTGCCAAACAGTTTTACCTGACAACATGCTTTATACTACCGTATTTATACCTAGAGTTCACTCAAGAATAAAATTTAAATACTTTGAGAAACAGAATGTTAATCACAAAATCCTAATAGGTATGTTTCTGTTACAATTGAATAGTAATAGCAAGTAACATTATTTGGTCATAAACTTTAACACGACAAATATGAGCACATCAGAGACTTAAAGCACGAATTCCTCATTTCACTTCAACAACAAATATCATTGACACATCTCATTACAACAGATAAAGAAGCAAACTTAAGATATGTTTTTCTAAATAAACACATCGCCTTAATTAAGGAAAAAAATCAAAATATGGTCGGATTTTACCCGTTGTGGGGACAGTGAACTAGGACTTCGAGGGCTCAGATCTACCACTCCTTAGTTGTCGGGAATGTAAAAATACAGAGTAAATATTGAGAATCTTTTCATCGATTGTAAAGCTTGATATTAAAAAAAAATGAAATAAACTGAATTTTTCGAGATCTCAAGTTGATTCAAGCTCGATTCTCCCCTGTTCCGGCTGGAGCTTTGAGATGGTATTTATAGGTAAAAATAGCTAGGGTTGGGATTTGAGTTTTGAAATTCAAAAAAAAAAAAGCTAGAGGAAGTCACGGGTCTTGAATTCCAAGAGAGCCGTTTGAAGAGAGGTCAAAATCGTACCATAATGACAGAGAAAAGAGAGTGGTTTAGAAGAAGCAAAAAACTTAGTAATTACAGAGAGATGGAAAAGAGAAAAGAAAGAACTTCCATTTAAAAGAAAATCTTGGCGGCTCTTAAGCCCATGTGAAGATTGATTCTCATATCTCCTTTTTGGCAGAGACATTCACATTATCTTTGACTTTTGACAAGGAAATCAAAGAAGAAAGAGATGATTATGACATTTACACATAAAATTGTATTTTGCCCAAGAGAAGAAAGGGGACAGGGGGCATCTGTTTTGAGGGAGACAGAGCGAGCGAGGCGGCTTTTGCCTTCGTACCCATTTTTTGTGTCACATTTTAATTTATCACGCAAAACTTCAGCATTATAGTAGACGGGCCTGAAGTAGCTTGCAAACTTCAGCTCTAGAGCTAAAGTTTTTATCTTTGTAAATGGGTACTTCAGCATACGGGGCTGAAGTTCCCAAGTTATAAAGACAACAACTTCAGCATACGATGCTGAAGTTCCACATTTACAAAGATTTAAAAACTTCAGCATACGGGGCTGAAATTCCCCCAGTTACACTGAGGAGCTTCAGCTCTAGAGCTAAAGTTTGTCTTTTGTAAGCTGAAGTTTTGTCTTTGTAAACTGGGGAACTTCAACCCCGTATGCTGAAATTGTTGTCTTTATAACTTGGGAACTTCAGCTCCTTCGTAACTGGGAAACTTCAGCTCTAGAGCTGAGTTTTGTCTTTGTAACTGGGGAACTTCAACCCCGTATGCTGAAGTTTTGTCTTTATAACTGGCGAATTTCAGCTTAACTAGTGAACTTCAGCTCAGCGAGGGAAAAGGAAGCTGAAGTTATAAAAAAGTGGGTACAAGTTAAAAAATTTTAAAAAAGTGGGTACAAGTTAAAAAATTTTAAAAAAGTAGGTATAAATTAAATGGGGGTGATCAAATAAGATGCCCCGCGCAATTTTTACCAGAGAAAGGTTAGGAGATTTAGGTTATGGAAAAGCTGGCCTGTTGGATTTGTTATTGGGCTAGTGAGGAGTAATGGGCTGCTGAAATGTAGTGATATAAAGGCTTTGCTTGGGCAAAAAATCATGGCATTTTCTTTCTTCAAATTAATTTTATTGGGATCTCATATCTTAATAACATATTTGTAGCAGTAAAACTAATATATCATATTTGGCCAAAACAATTTACGTTGAGTAATAAACTTATCCAAATATGGAATTCTTTCTCCCCAAAAAAATGGAACCTTCCCTCTCTTTGGCCAAATATCACGCCTAACTAATTTCTTAATCTCTCCCAAAAATCATGATTATTTTCAACAATTTTCTTCCTTTAAGGGACTCTTTTAAAATAGTAACCATAAGAAAAAAATAAACATGTCTTTCAAAAACTCTACAAAACTCTAAAAATATGTAACGACCCGACTAATCGTTTTGAGTATTTGTACTTCATTCCATAGTTCACGGGCATAAGTAGCTCCATATGATGTATTATGACTTATGTGAATCATCAATTTTGGTTTTTAGATTATTCGGAATCGGTTTGGAAGAACGAATTTCATTGTGAAGCTTTAAGTTGAAAATGTTGACCAAGTTTGACTTTTTATGAATCTGACCCTGGAACGGAGTTTTGATGGTTCTGTTAAGTCTGTATGGTGATTTTGGATTAGGGCGTACGCCCAGATTTGCATTTGTATATTTCTAGAAGGTTTCGACACAAATTGGCGAAAGCTGGAAATTTGAAGATTTAGAAAGTTCATAAGTTTGACCGGAAGTTGACTTTGAGGATATCAGATTCAAATTATGGTTCGGGGAATCGGAATAACTTCTTCATGTCATTTGGAACTTGTGTGCAAAATTTGGGTTCATTCCGGGATGATTTGATATGTATGTTTCTGTGCAAATTTTTGGAAAATTGAAAGTTCAAAGTTCATAGATTTCGATTTGAGGTATGATTCGCCGTTTTGATATTGTTATGTGTGTTTTGAGGCCTCGAGTAGGTTCGTTCTATGTTATGGGACTTGTTGGTATGTTTGGACGGGGGCTCGTGGGGCTCGGGCGTGTTTCGAATTGATTTCGGACCATTTTTCTCCATTTTTGGCACTACTGTGTTCTACTTGTTTTCTGGTGTTTCAATTCTTCATCGCGTTCGCATGGATAGTGTCGCGAACACGTAGTGTATCTTGATGGCAACAACTTTTCTTCTTCGCGCGAAGTATGTTTGCGTTCGCGAAGTATGGTTTGCGTTCGCGTAGTGTTAGGGGAAAGTCTTCTTCGCATTCGCGTATGATGGATCGCGGACGCGTAGGGTTGAGCTGTGAGCCAGAGCCGGATGCCTTCTACATAGCGTTCGTGTAGTTGGAGCCGCGTTTGCGAAGGTTTGATCCAATTTTGAGTCGTGTTCATGAGGTGTTTACCGCGAATACGAAGTGTATTATGGTGGCAGGTATTTTGTTTATCGCTAATGCGATGGTGTTGATGCGTTCGCGAAAGAGGAGACCTCGGCAGATTATAAAGTACTCTATTTCGAGGGGTTTCAGCCATTTTTACATTTTGGGAGATATGGAGGTCGGATTGAGGCGATTCTTGAAGCAATTTTTACCATATGAATTGGTGTAAGTGTTCTTTACTCAGTTTTGATTATATTTTATGAATCTATCTTCGATTTTAGCTATGAGATTGTGGATTTAAAGAGGAAAATTGGGGGTTTTATCCTAAAATTTCATAATATAAATTTTTGAGTTTTGAACATCGGTTTGAAGTTGGAATTGAGTGAAATTAGTATGGTTGGATCGTAATTGAATGGGTGGTCCGATTTTGCGAGTTTTCGGGTTTAGAGGTGCGGGCCCGAGTTGGGATTTTGGGCCAATTTCGGATTTTGTTTCAAGATTTGACCTTTTACGATGAGGATTGGTTCCTTTAGCATTGTTTGATGTATTTGAATTGTTGTTGGATAGTTTTGAGTCGTTCGGAGGTCGGAACACGCGGGATGGCATCTTTAAAGTCTCTCTTGGTTTGCTCGGCATTGGTATTGGCTTGTTCGAGGTAATTAACTCATATAAACTTAGTGATGAGGGTATGAAACCTCGCATTACGTGTTATGTGATTGGTATTGAGGTGACACACATGGTAGGTGACGAGCATATGAGCGTGCACCCTGTGAATTGGGACTCCTTTGTGTTCTATGGAACTGTATAATGGCCCTATCTTTGTTGATATATGTGTTTTGACTATGTGATATAGTAACTGAGCTGTCAATCATGCTAAATATCATGCTTAGGCTTTTATGCTGATATTGTTAGGACCCATAATGGTCGTTTCTTGCTATCATCTCACTGATTTCATTAATATTTCGTACTCAGTCATATTCATGCATTCATATCATATCTCAGTCTTAGTGTTGTTTATTTTTATGAAACTACTGTTTTCACTTTTTTTACACTGAGCTTCTTGANCTTACTGAGTTGGTGTACTCACGTTACTCCCTGCACCTTGTGTGCAGATTCAGGTACCGGGGCAGAGCGATAGTTGAGCTACCCCATTTGGAGCATTGTTCGGAGATCGTGAGGCAGCTGCTCGGCGTCCGCATCGTACTCTTTCTGCTTCCTACTCTGTCATTTTACTTTACTTCCCAGACTTGTTGTAGTATAGGATTTGTATTAGACTGTATCCCCTCTTAGATGCTCATGACGGTTGACTCCAGATGTTGGGGCCGTGTTTAGATGTTCTAATCATTTTTATTGTTTTGAAATGCTTAAGAAACAAAATTATTATGAATAATTCGGATATTTGATGTATTAAATGGAAAATCATTATGTTATCTTCAGTGAATTGGCTAGCCTAGTATCACGATAGGCGCCATCACGTCCAGTTTAGGTTTGGGGTCGTGACACCCTTTCACATTATTCGTTTTCTTTTTGTGTTTTTCTTTTGTTTTTCCTTTATTTTTATTTGTCTTTCCTCTTCTTCATTTATTTTTCTTTTTGTGCCTTGATACCATCTTTAAACTCCTCGTCTCTCCCCCAAACTTATGTTTTTTCCATTTGTTTCACATGAGTGCTAAAGAAAGTTCGGGAGCCAAGAGTGAGTCACTATAAAATGGGTAAATACTTGTAACGTGGTTATCGCATAAAAAGGCTTCAGGCTCAAAAGGGTTTACTAAGGATGATATCATTGGTGGGCCTTGGAAGGTATCAAAACGGGTCAAGGAAGGCCTACAATCACTTCTCAAGCCAAGCTAACTTAGAATTTCGCCTAGAAACACATTTGGGGCAAGTTCTAGACCATTCGCACGGGTACTTGGACTTGTAAAAAAATACCTCACCTCATGCAAAACCAGATTGTTAAAGAGAATAGATTTGAGGGCCCACAACAACCACATTCAAGATTGAAAATCGCTAATGGTTCAACTAAATTACCTGATGATTGCCTAAGTCAGCACAAGAGTCACAAGGTCACTAACTAGAGGTATGACTTCCCAAAAACTTATTTTTAACCATAAGCGTTGTAATACCCTATATTTTTAATAAGGGTGTATTGGTCATTAACATAAATAATAATAATAATAACAGTAATAAAAAAAATTATAAGAAACTATACAAATTATACATAAAAAATTATACAAATAAAAAAAATTATACAAATAAAAAAATTATACAAAAAAAAAGAGAAAAAGAAATAAGGAGCTAGAAAAAGGGCTGAAGCCTATATGTAACCCAAAAGCAAAAATAGGGGAAACTCTGTCTGATTTTCTGTAAAATATCGATGAGGCTTACTTTGGGGAACTTGCTCCTAGGTGCCGGTCATGATCCTTAATTGGATTGTGACAAAGTGTCACAACCCAAATTTCCCTCCGTTGGGTATCGTGATGGCACCTAGTCTTAGGGACTAGGTAAGCCTAACATTTCCACTGAACAACAACAATAATAAAGGAATTATAATAGTCTAGATATAGGAATCTTGACAGAGTTCACAATTTCCCAAAACCCGGTAAATACAAGTCATAAGCTCTACAACATCTTTCAACCGAATCTAAATACAACTGTCTAGAAACAATAAGTACAGTGGACATAAACATAAAGGTGACTCCGAAGCCTGCGAACGCAACAACAGGTTTACCTTGAGTCTCCTCATCAACAATCCACACAGCTAATAACAACAATTACCTGGATATGCACACAAAATGCGCAGAAGTGTAGTATGAGCACACCACAACGGTGCCCAGTAAGTATCACGACTAACCTCGGTGAAGTAGTGACGAGGACTAGTCAAGACATCACTGGTCTAATAAGTAAAAAGAAGTAAATGTATAAATGACCGAAACATAATATCTATCTAAAGATTTTTCTATATAATTAACGGTACGATCGAATAATATGGAAGAAAATTCAATAATTACGATCAACGGACAACATAATGGAAATACGCAAAGAAAATGGTAAGAATGCAAGCCAAATGTCAGGAGTCACAACCCAATAAAACACTAGCAACTCAGCACTGCATCAATGTATTTACGTTAGGCCTTAGCCAATAAACTCAATAAAGCTGGTCAAAATTTCAAGTGAAAACCTTTAAATCGTGAGTTTATTTCGAAAGCTTTAAAGATATAATCCTTTCGGAATGGAGAAATTTCTTCTTTGAAACATACTTTCTCTGAATGTATAGTTATATATTTTTATAAAGAGAGAACTTTAAAACATAGTTCCTTCAAAATACGTGGTGTTCAAATATACTTTCCCAAATACTGCTCTT
>ML323359.1:0-37827 GCA_005239505.1 Nicotiana paniculata | reverse complement strand
TAGATGTAGAAATCAATGTTTTGGTACTCCAATGATTTTCTTCTGTTGAATCCTTTGAATGCCCTGCAAACCTCTTGTAGTTGTGTTTTAGGAGTCTATTTATGTGTTTAGGTCGAACCCTAATCGTGTAGGGGACTTCTATTTCGACCGGGAAATACTTAAACTCGTCAAAACTCGAATTTGGCCGAAACTAGGAACCCCGGGCGTTTGGACCCAAAGGCCTGGCTAACGCCGGGGTAGGGCTGGCGTTTCAGCCCTAACGCCAGGGTAGGGCTGTTGTTTCAGCCCTAACGCCAGGGTAGGGCTGTTNAAATAAACTCCATTAAACTCCATTAAGCACATAAAAAGTGTATTTTTATCATTAACGCACCTCAAATGTAAGGTATATTACATATTAAACTATGCATTTTAGTCTCGCATCAGTAACCTTCCGAACAATGATGTTATTGTCAAATGCCATTTTCACTATATATATATATAGAGAGAGAGAGAGAGAGAAATTGTGGAATTATTTAATGTTAGATTTTTTCTAATTATTTTTGTGAACTAATAAACTTAAGTCCATAATTAATATTTAATGAAAGATAAATCAGTAGAAATAACGTGGGATAATCACTTTTTGACATGGTATTTAGTTTTTATCTAATATTTTTAATGCTGAGCAAAAATAACCACTATTCTATTAAAATAAATACGAAAAGGTGTTTTTACCCTTTCTTCATGAGTGTTGTGTAAATATTAAGGACATGGTGTCCTTAACATTTACACTGCACACATGAACTTAATGACACCATGTCCTTAACATTTACATTGCACATATGAAGTTAATGGCATGATGTCCTAAAGTTTAACAACGGATTGAGCAAATACATGACACTTTATCCTTAATATTTACACAACATTCATGAAGTTAAGGATATCATGTCCTTGATATTTACACAACACTCATAAAGTTAGGACACTATGTCCTTAACATTCACACTGCACACATGAATTTAAGGACATCATGTCCTTAACATTTATACTGCACATATGAAGTTATGGACACGAGGTCCTAAAAGTTTATCAACAGAAGGTGCAAATACAATTTAAGGACATTATGTCCTTAACAATAACACTGCACACGTGAAGTTAAGGACACCAAGTCCTTAACATTTACACTGCACATATGAAGTTAAGGACACGAGGTCCTAAAGTTTAACAGCAGAAGGTGCAAATACAAGTTAAGGACATTATGTCCTTAACATTTACACTGCACACATGAAGTTAAAGATGCCATGTCCTTAACATTTACACTGCAGATATGAAGTTATGAACATGCTGTCCTAAAGTTCAATAACGGAAGGTGCAAATACATGATACTTTGTCCTTAATATTTACATAGCACCCATGTCTAGCACGTAGGTATTTTCGTTCGGACGGGTAAAAAATTATTAAGCACCGGCTAAAGAATAAATACATTTTAAACAATAGCTAAAGAGTAAAGATCTCTAATTAGTGGCTAACTATGGACTTCTCCCGACAAAATCATGTTAGTTGGATCAGTTACTTGATGGATGTACCGTATTAAGTGAGAACCTCTATAAATTTTCTCACCCATTAGGGTTACCGTATTCTTTTATGTGATTAAAGTTTATATAGTTTGTTAGTCACCAAAGTGATCAAACTAGATTATTTAAAGTATTCACATGCATAAGATCTCCTGATATTTATTTTATGTGTGCATTATGTTCATATAATTTGTTAGTCACCAAAGTGGCCAAAACTAGTATGTTTAAGAAATTACGCATGCATAAAATTATAGTTTATCCATAAATTAATGAAATGCCTATTATTAAAAATAAATGGATAAACTAACTTTCGCCATTGCTAGAACTTAAGGATTTACCCAAAGGTGGATCGATTATTCTATGAATATTGAGTATGATGAAGTAAATTAATATTCTTTAGTCAAATCTATGTTGGTTGTCCAAAGATGTCATATATATTTGATTAAGAATATCTAGTTACCTATTAATGACTAAATGACATTTAAATTATAATAGTGTGTCGTAGTATTTACCCAAAGGAGAATTGCGATATACTTTTATTATTTTACCGAATCCATATTAATTTGTGAGCATGTATTAGTTATTTTGCAGCTATTTCTCTTCATTCGCATGCTCCGTCTGTTACTGTATTCAATGGATTGAACTTCTCTAAATGACAAGAACAAGTCCGATTCCACTTAGGTGTTATGGATCATGACTTGGCTCTGCTGAATGATAAGACCGCTGCCATAACTGATAAGAGCAGTGCGTATGATAAATCTTTCCATAAAGCATGAGAACACTCTAACAGGATGAGCCTTATGTTTATGTGAATGACTCGTGCCAACAACATTAAGAGTACTATTCCACATGCAGAAAGTGTTAGGGAATACTTGAAGTTTCTGGAATAATATTTTTGTTCTACAGATAAGCCTCTCGCCGGTACACTAATGGCTAAACTCACGATCATGAAGTTTGATGGGTCGCGTAATATGCAAAATCATATCAACGAGATGGCTAATATTGCAGCAAGACTTCTGACCTTGGGTATGAAAGTGGATGATTCATTCTTGATTCAGTTTATTTTGAACTCCTTTCCTCAAGTGGAATGTTAGTGAATTGTCCAGTATGCTTACTCAAGAAGAGTCTGACTTAAGAAACAAGGGAGTCATTCAATTAACCTCATGGGTCGAAGAGATAAAAAATGACATAAAGTGAAGACCAGAAAGTTCAAGAAAAAGAAAGCACCTGCTAAAGCTTCACATGATGCTAAGAAGGAACATAAGGAAGATACGCATCATTTCTGTAACAACGAAGGTGATCACGCCCAACTCTAGTCCTAAAAAGGATAAGCGGTCGCTGCAAATATAATCCGGTCTAAAAGTCTGGAGTCGAATCCCACAGAGAACTAAGGTTTAGCTATCACTGTTCACTATCACCAAGAAGACAAGTTCGAACAAATCATAAGCTATAAATAAAAAGATTCATATGTCTAAATAATTAACTAACAAATTAAAATAGTAAATTAATAACTAAAGATACTAAGGTTTGGAGGCAAGATTAAGGAGGTCTAGAGTATGATTTCCCAAATTATCGGAATCCTTCCGCTACGTCTCATATAATTTCGCCTAATTATTCTCTACTGATCGTGAGCACTTTAGGTATCGTAATTCTCTCCCGAGAAACTACAATAATTTACTAGACATATTCTCCCGAACTACGCTAGCTGGCACAATCTCACTGTTCACCATGATCACGTCAAGGCTTTGTTATTCCTAAACCCACCTTTAAATCTGCCGTATTGATTTCTCATATACGTTAGGAGTGACGTTGTTCAACAACTACCTAAATATGTAGCCTTTCCCAAGTAATACATAATAAATACGCACAGTCAATTGATGTTCATTCAATCAACAAAAAATAAGCACGTAGTTGAACAAGTAAAGACATTCAAAAGCTAAATTATATTCAAAATTAACAAGAATTCATCCTCCAAAAGGTTCCATCAAAATAACAAATTAGCTATTCATAATAGTATGCAAAACTACAATACTAGAATTCATAATCAATAATAGAAAGAGAGGAAGGAAGAGGGAAAGACGTGGAGTTGAATCCTTCTCCTTGCTCCAAGTGTGTTCTTGCCTCCAAATGTGTTGTGTAACCCTAAAATAGTGTCTCCTCCTCCAAAATTCGTGTTTTAGGATGTATTTATATCACTTAGGGTTGATGAGGGGCGAAATTATTCAATCCAACTTCGGATGGGAGAAGTTGGAGGGCGAGTCTGCCTTCGCGCAGCGCGCGATCATAGACGCGGATGCAACTTTTACAATTTTCCAGTTCACGAAGTGATCCGTGACTTCGCTTCGCTGTTTGTGCCTTCATTTTTCTCCCTTTTCGCATCCGTTTTCGTGCCACACAAAATTGGACGAGCTCCCAATTATTTCCATTTCTTCTTTTTTTGTCGAATTGTTATCTTTTGATCATTTATCATCCAAACTCGTTCCTACACATAAGAAACACATAATGAGTATATTTCACTTCACAAACCATGTAACCTCCCGCTACTCACACAAGAATTAATATGCAAATTACTAAAAAATATGCACTTTTCATCATTTATCACCACCCACCACTTAAAATCTTGCTCGTCCTCGAGCAACTTAAAATTAAGCTCATAGGCAATAAATACCTTTCAAAACATACTGAAACATCACAATGGCAATGGTTTATATCAACACTTAGTAAGGACTCTCACACCCTCCTTATTTTTAGACCATTGCCAAGACTATTTAAAATATTTTTGTGACTCTTCTAACATCCTAGCCTCAAAAATTGACTCCACTACATTCTCTTTGTGATTCGCTTATTGCGCAAACTAAAGATATGAGTTTCTTACCAATCCATTTTAAAGCATGTGCCCTCAACAACAAAACAAAGAGAATAATCAATCCGCACACTCAAATATGAATTCAAGTATAATTTAGGGACTCACAGAATGAAAGAATTCACTCACTCTTGCAAAGAAACTCATGAGCCCCCAAAGCTCGTACCATAGGCTTGCCCGTAATGTAAGTCTCTGCTAATTGCTTGTAAAGTCTAGGATCAAGTAGAATTTTATAGGTTGTAATGTAGGCTAAGGAACGGGTAGGATAGATATGGATAATAGTGACTAACCATCCTAAGCACTTTTAATACAATACACTTTAACTTTTAAGCACATCATCTTCATGATCCCTCAACATATCTTTACAACACCGTATATAACGTAACCTTTAAGCACATCTATATAAGCACTAGCACATATCAAAGTGAATTGGAGGGATTTTTTTTTTTGGTTCAAAATATTTTCAACACCCTCCATAAATTGGTATTTTAGAGCTAGTAGCTCTTTCTATTCACATATGCACCTTTTGCCCTTTCTATAGTTCCACTCAAAAACTGCCCAATCTATTTTCTTTCTCTTCCACCAACTTATGCTTTCGGAGGTAAAGGTTCAACAAGATTTCATTAAGAACAAAAGGAATCGTCTTGTAATGAGGGTACCAAGAAAAGGTTTAAAGTCTCAAATGGTCTAACAAAGGATAATTTTTATCACTGGTAGGCAAAGACAGAATGATCAATCAAAGAAACGCTTATATCATTTCCTAAACTCAAAAGACTAATCATTTCGCTTCGTCTCACACATGAGGCAAGTTCTAGATTAACAAAGGGATGGAACAGAGTACAACCAAACCTCACCTCACACAATGCACATGACTTACTCAGAACGGCTCAGATCACACTCTCAATTTAAAGCAACTAGCACAGTCATAATATAATCCAAACACTAGGAAGTAAAAACAAGAGTTAATAGACGAGCCCAAGCGTCAAAATAAACACATATACTCTCAAGGCATATAGTCACAAGAATAAAGAAGAAAGTACTCTGTGTAAATGCTCCAGCTCTAAGCCCCAACATAAAACATGTCAAAAAGCATAGATACTCAAGTTCTTCCCATTCCATTATCAGTTGAAAGAAAATCTTTTTGTATTTTTCTTTAGATTTTAAACCCTCAAGAAAACTGTCTAGGAAGTTCATCGTTGGGAAAAGTCCCAAACTTTTTGAAAATTCTTGTCATGTCCCAAACAGATGGGCCGCGACGGGCACCCGGTGCTTTACTCAACCAAGTACCAATGTAACATATCTTCTGTATCATATTATCATAGGTAAATGAACCAGAAAGGCTGTCAAGAGATAACTAAAATAAAGCATGAGGGAAAACTCAATATAGGGTGACCCAACTTGATATATTGACTTATACATATGATGTAGGGGCCTATAAGGCCGACATGATCCTTAATATACTCAAAGCATAGGCCGACAAGGCCATACAAGTATCCCTATACATGACATCTGTCTATAAGCCTCTAAGATTACATAGATATCATAAAGGTTGGGACAGGGCCCTGCCATATCAACAATACATGTCCTAATCATACTAACCAAATAAGCAACTCCATAGCAAATGGAGCACACCAACACCTTCCACTGAGCTGATAGCCTACTTGGAGGACTCTCAACCTGTCTATCGAGACCTGCGGGCATGAAACGTAGCATCCCTAGGTAAAAGAGGCGTCACTACAAATAATGTACCGAGTATGTAAGGAATGAAAATCAGTAAACAATAGACATGAGTAGAACATGGAGTTAAAGACTCAACATGTAAGACTGAATAACTCTGTGAATCATTAATATTTATAATTCCATGCATATACGTATAAATGTCATACCATGCATAGGTATATGCGTACATAACATCATCAATCCTCTAAGGGCATCCCATCATATCATCTCAGCCACTATGGGCAAAATCATCAACGTATACCAGCTGATCAGGTGGTGGTGTGTATATAACGCCGTAAAATTTTTCCACATCCCATATANNNNTATATATATATATATATATATATATATATATATATATATATATATATAATATACGCGTATATAACGCCATCTGGTCATGGGTCAATGTAAATGTATACATAAATGAAATGTATAAGAAGTATGTTAACAAGATTTCTCAGAATGTCATAAGACCAATATGTCTTCGGATAAACTTTATCAACTACATATTTTTCTGAGACCCGTGAACAGAAGATATAATAAGACACACGAGAAATCAAGAACATAGGCATCCCTAGTACTTCTATGAATAAAGTCATTTATGAAAGTTGTGCATTTTCTCGTTTCGTTTGTATCGTATGGATCGTGCAAAAGGAAAAAATGGATAGCCTTAATATACCTGAAGCGGTTCTCTTGACAATACCTCTAACACATGACAATCGTGACACAACACGTGACGTTAAGATCGAAGTAGGGAAAAATTCGTATGATATTCTTGAGAAAGATTGCACTGTACTCCCTTAGAATCACAATTTTCACGTTGCTAAGTAGTCTTGTATGGATTTTGTAGCAAATTACGTTGCTATAACTTTGTATGAGTTTGCTGAAGAATTTTCATCCGTTACTTAGTAAGTGTGACCATCTCCATTTTGTGATTTAGAGAAGTCTTTTGTATTAGTGGGTGTGGGTCCCACTTATGTATGACTACGCCATAATACTCTCTTAATGTGCTACCTTATAATCTGGACTTAAGAGTCACAATTTCCTAAAGCCTTGGCTACCACGTTAAGGCTTATCCAAAAGTCTTAATTAATTAGTTAATCTTTCACTAAAATTAATAATTACCTAATTATTCACATAATTAAAAATTATCTCAAATTACTTAAAATACTACTCACTTTTAACACACTTTATACACCTTACTATCATGGTCATGTGGTACCTTATATGACACTAGTCCATAAATATGGGGTATTGTAGCTTGAACAGTATTTTATCCCCAAATTGTCAAACTTCGACAGAACTCATTTTCTTCGATCCGCTTACCCTCTCACCTTCATGAATTTACTTATCACTTATTTGAAATAGCATAATACTTACCACCTCAAAATAATCTCATTCCCGAGCTTACGTCGATTAACTTACGACGAAACTTTAACGTACGAAAATACGGGATGTAACATCTCATTTCCGAGTTTTCATCATTTTACTTATGGTGTACTTTCACGTACAAAAACATGGAGTGTAACAATTCTACTAAGAAAAACTACTACCCGGTTCAAAGAGTCATCCCTTGGAAAATAACCATGATCATAAGAAAATCCAAGAGGGATTATTTCTACCTAATTATTTTTAATTTTTTTTTCAATATATAAAAAATAACACAACTCAAATAGCATAGGAATCCACCCAAACAGTCTCTTCACCCCACACTTAAAGTTGTGCATTGTCCCCAATGCACACCCATAAATATAAGAGGGTAAAAGAAACTCCTCAGTAGGCCATAGACCGAAGCATTAGCAGCTCATGGGGTACTCAGATTTTTCCTAAACTTGATTTTTTGTGCGGGCACCCGCACTTAGTTCTAACCATCTCTCTTGCTATTGCTTTCCTCCAATGGCCTTGCTTCCCATGCTCCTAGAGAAATAAAAAATAACACTACACGAATAATACAATAATAAAAAAATAAAAAATAAAAAATAAAATAATGAAAGCAGTAAAGTTGGGTTGCCTCCCAACAAGCGCTTGATTTTACGTCGCGGCACGACGCGGATCACGTTTTGCCTCCACCTCGATCTTATGAATTGAACCCCAAGTTTTGCTTCAAATTTTCTACTATGCTCCAAAGGTGGTGGAACCAATCTATCTGGCCCAAGAAAATAATGTAGTATTATGCACTTCTTGGCCTTTAGATAAGGTGTGTCATCCCGACTTTCTTGCAAGAAGAATTCCAGAATGTAGGCACCTTGTTCCTCATTCCTTGACTCCTCAAGTGGCTCAGAAGACTCTATCTCTTTATCATCATCCAAACACAATATGAAAAAATGCTTGAAGTGTGGACCAATACACTCAACTACATGAACTTTGGGACTGTCAACATTCTCAACACCAATGACACTAGAGTCAACTAAATATGTATCCCCAATGTCCTTGATTGACTCTAATATCTCTTCTACAATATCGGCTTCCTCAAATTCTAGTTTGATTGATTTTTGGTGTTCTACTACAGACCTCTCTATTGATTCCTCAATTTCTGTCTCTAATGCACACTGCTCCTGTCTTCTATTCATACTATTATCTTGTTGAGCATTTAAAGCCTCAACCAATTGCCTTACTTGTGCCTCCAGGTTAAGATAATTGCATCTTGCCTTTGGATAATATCACATTGCCTTTGTTTAGTATCCTCTAGCCTTTGTATTTACAGTTATTTTTATTACTTCGTTCCATGAGGTACTTTAACATATCTTTGATCTCCTTCAGGTCAACTTCCATGGGTTATTTGTTCCTATTAACTTCTCCAGAAAAAGTAGAATCATCATAGTAAGGGGTTTGGGGAGGATAAGACATATAAGCACAATCACGAAAGTCACCATCTTGACCACCACATATATCACACACATTCCACACATAAGATTGATTTGGTTCACAGAACTCGCTCTCAAAAATATTTTGCCAATTTTTCCCTTGTTGGTTTCCTCCACAATTCCCACAAGGAAGATCAACAGTAGAATTACCAACATCAAAACTCCCATAATTCCAGGATGCCATGTTTCTCAAATTAACAAGTAAAACAAAAATTAAAAAATCAAATACAAGAATACAAAAATAAAAGTTCAAACTTGCAACCTATCAATATGTACACCTACACCGTCAGTTCCCCGGAACTGCGGCAAAATTTGATCACGCCCAACTTTAGTCCTAAAAAGGATAAGCGGTCGCTGCAAATATAATCCGGTCTAAAAGTCCGGAGTCGAATCCCACAAAGAACTAAGATTTAGCTACCAATATTCACTATCACCAAGAAGACAAGTTCGAACAATTCCTAAGCTATAAATAAAAAGATCATATGTCTAACTAATTAAATAACAAATTAAAATAGTAAATTAACAACTAAAGATACTAAGGGTTGGATACAATATTAAGGAGTTCTAGAGTTATGATTTTCCAATTGTCGGAATCCTTCCCGCTACTTCGCATATAATTTCACCTAATTATTCTCTATTGATCGTGAGCACTTCAGGTGTCCTAATTCTCTTATGAGAAACTACAACAATTTATTAGACATATTCTCCCGAACTACGCTAGTTGGAACAATCTCACCACTCACTATGACCAGGTCAAGGCTTTGTTATTCCTAAACCACCTTTAAACCCGCCGTATTAATTCCTCATATACATTAGGAGTGAATTTGTTCAACAACTACCTAAATATGTAGCCTTTCCCAAGTAATACATAATAAATACGCACAGTCAATTGATGTTCATTCAATCAACAAAAAATAAGCACATAGTTGAACAAGTAAAGAAATTCAAAAGCTAAATTATATTCAAACTTAACAGGAATTCATCCTCCAAAAGGTTCTATCAAAACCCTAGATAACAAATTAGCTATTCATAATAGTATGCAAAACTACAATACTAGAATTCATAACCAATAATAGAAAGAGAGGAAGGAAGAGGGAAAGACGTGGAGTTGAATCCTTCTCCTTGATCCAAGTGTGTTCTTGCCTCCAAAGGTGTTGTGTAACCCTAAAGTAGTGTCTCCTCCTCCAAAATTCGTGTTTTAGGATGTATTTATATCACTTAAGGTTGATGAGGGGCGGAATTTTTCAATCCAACTTCGGATGGGAGAAGTTGAAGGGCGCGTCTGCCTTCGCGCAGCGTGCGACCATAGATGCGGATGCAACTTTTACAATTTTCCAGTTCTTAATGTGATCTGTGCCTTCACTTCGCTTTGCTGTTTTGTGACTTCATGTTTCTTCTTTTTCGCGTCCGTTTTCGTGCCACGCACGAAATTGGACGAGCTCCCAGTTATTTCCATCTCTTCTTTTTTCGTCGAATTGTTATCTTTTGATCATTTATCATCCAAAATAGAAAACAAGAGCATATTTCACTTCACAAGCCATGTAATCTCCCATGACTCACACAATAATTAATATGTAAATATACTCAATGATATGAACTTTCATCATTTATCAGAAGAAACTATCAGAAAGATTCCCTGAAACGTAATGCTTGGTTCGAAACGAAAGGTACAATTAATGTTTTTGTATGTTTCGAATAAAATTTAGTAGAAGTTCCTAATACTTGGTGGCTTGATTCTGGTGCGACTGTTCATGTATCTACTGCGTTGCAGGGATTCCTTACGACCTAAACTACAAATCCAAATAAGGATTTCTTGTTCATCGGAAATCGTATGAAGGCTCCATTTGAAGGCATAGGGACTTATCATTTGATCATGGAGACTGGATGTCACCTTGATCTATTACAGACTCTTTATATACCTTCAGTTTCCAGGAATTTGATTTCTCTTTCAAGACTTGATATTTTTGGATTTGATTTAAAGTTTGGAAATACTTGTTTCAAATTATATAAGAATGTTGTTTTTGTGGTTCTTGTGTTCTTAGTGATGGTTATAAATTGAAACTCGATATTGGTTTTTCTGAATCCCTTCGTAGTGTTTAACATAATATTGGAATTAAACGTAGTTCACTAGATAAAAGTTCTGCTTACTTGTGGCATAGACGTTTGGGTCATATATCTAAAGAAATGTTAGAAAGATTAGTAAGGAATGAGATTCCTTCGAATCTAAATTTTATTAATCATAATATATGTTTGGATTGCATTAAGGGAAAACAAACCAAGCATAGTAAGAAAGGTGCACAAGAAGCACCCAAGTTCTTGAAATTATACATACCGATATTTGTGGACGCTTTAATGTTTCATCATTTGGTGGAGAAAAATATTTTATCACTTTTACCAATGACTTTTTACGTTATGGATATATCTATTTGCTGAAAGAAAAATCTCAAACAATAGATGCTCTCAAGGTGTTTGTTAATGAGGTTGAAAGGCAATTAGATAAAAATGTGAAAATTATTAGGTCAGATAGAGGTGATGAATATTTTGAAAAATATATGAATCAAGACAATGTCCAGTTCTATTTGCAAAGTTCCTCGAGGAACGTGATATATGTGCACAATATACTATGCCAGGAACACCTCAACAAAATGGTGTTACAGAAGGCGTAATCGAACACCTATAAATATGATTAGGAGCATGATGGTAATTCCTGATTAACCAAATTATTGTAGATATATTCTCTTAAAACCGTTGTATATTTATTAATAGGGTTCTTAGTAAGGCAGTTCAAAAGACTTCTTTTGAATTGTAACCAGGAAGGAAACCTAGTTTTAAGGCACTTGCATGTCTGGGGTGTCCCAGCGGAAGCTAGAGTTTATAATCCACAAGAAAAGAAATTAGATTCTCGAACAGTAAGTGGCTACTTTATTGGTTACCCAGAAAAATCTAAAGGGTATGTGTTTTACTATTCAAACCATAGTTCGAGAATTGTCGAAACTGGTAATGCAAGATTCATTGAGAATGATGATGTTAGTGAGAGTGTTGAAAAATAAAGTGTAGAAATAAAAGAGGCGAGGGTCAATGTTCCATTACCCACTAATGTGCATACTTTTATACAAATACCAAATACTATTCCAGTTGTTGAAAAATAATTTGACAACACCGAACAATATTTGGATAAAACACTTCATGAAGAAGCTAACTCACAAATATCTGACTCAAATGAATCACAAGAAAATATCAAAGAGTAAGAAAATCGGCTATTTCATATGATTATGTGGTTTATTTGCAAGAGTCAGATTTTGACATTGGTCTTAATAAGGATCCCATTTTATTTTCACAAGCCATAGAAAGTAATGAGTCTGACAAATGGATTGATGCCATGAAGGAAGAGTTAAAATTCATGGAAAACAATAAATTCTGGGTTCTTGTTGACTTGCTATAAAGTTCTAAGAGAATCGGGTGTAGATGGGTCTTTAATGCCAAACGCGATTCAAATGAAAATATTGAACGATATGAAGCCAGTCTTGTTGCCAAGGATTATACTCAGAAAAGAGGCGTTGATTAGAAAAAGACCTTTTCAACGATCTCAAAAAAAGACTCGTTAAGAATTATTATGGCTTTGGTAGCTCATTGTGATTTAGAGTTACACCAAATGGATACAAAAATTGTCTTTCTTAATAGTGGCCTCGAGTAGAAAAACCTTTGCCAAGGTTCTGAAGGAAAGATAGATCAGGAGTTGTTTGGCACCTCAATGTCGACTCATTACATTCTGGGGTTGAAGAAGGTCCCAAGGGTTCGGTTGTTCGCCTACCCGCTTCTATATAAAAGTTGTTTTGCTTCCACCAAATAACGCTGGTGCGAACCATGTTGGATGAATTCCCTGTGTTAAATAGCTCAGCGACTTGGGAAAGAATATGGACCAACCAGAGGATTTTGAAACTAAAGGAAAATGTCAAATGATGTGTAAGCTGAAGAAGTTAATACATGGACTTTAACAAGCCTCACGACAATGGTATATAAAGTTTAATGATACCATAACATCATTTGGATTTGTGAACAATACCATTGATCGGTGTATATATCAAAATATCAGTGGGAGCAAATTTTTATTTTTATTCCTATATGTTGACGACATTCTACTTGCTACTAATGATTTAGGCATATTGCGTGAGACTAAAAAATTTATCTCTAAGAATTTTAAAATGAAAGATATAGGTAAGGCATCCTATGTGATAGGAATAGAAATATTCCGTGATAGATCACAAGAATTATGGGGATTGCCTCAGAAATGTTACGTCGAAAGAGTTCTAGAGAGATTTAACATGAATAAGTGTTTAGCGGGAATTGTTCCAATTGAAAAAGGGGACAAATTTAGTTTCATGCAATGCCCTAAGAATGATGTAGATTGAAAAGAAATGAAATCAATTCCTTACTCTTCTATTGTTGGTAGTCTGATGTATGCTCAGACTTGCACAAGACTGGATATTAGCTTTGCAGTCATAATGTTAGAAAGATAACAGAGTGAACCAGGAACTGATCACTGAAAAGCTGCAAAGAAAGTTTTGAGGTACCTGAAATGAACGAAGGATTACATGCTCATGTATAGGAGATCCAAGCATTTGGTAGTTGTTAGATACTCGGATTCACATTTCGCTGTATGCATTGACACTAGAAAATCCAAGTTTGGTTAGTTGTTCCAATTAGTTGAAGAAGCAATATCATAGAAGAGTGCCAAAAAGGCTGTCATTGCTGCATCCCCGATGGAAGAATAATTTGTGGCATATTTTGAAGCCATAATTCGTGCATTATGGTTGTGAAAGTTTATTTCATGACTTGGGGTTGTCAACACTATTACCAAGCCGCTGAAAATTTATTGTGATAATTTTGCACCATTGTTCTTCTCCAAAAATGATAATTACACCAAAGATACCAAACATATGGAATTAAAGTACTTTACCGTCAAGGAGGAAGTTCAGAAACAAAGAGTGTCACTTGAGATTATTAGAACTGATCTCATGATTGCATATCCGATAACGAAAGATTTACTGCCAAAGATATTTGAAGAACATGTACATATAATGAGTCTTGGTTGTTTTTGTGATTGATGTATTTATGATGTTTTGACACTCAGAGCTCATATATGTGTTTCTGATATACATTAATGATTTCCTGTTTCTCATAATGGTGTACACATTATTGTTTTGAGATATTACAGGATAATTTCAATGAGACATTATTGTGGACCATAATTAGTTATAACTTATGAACTTGGTACGATGAGTTGCTAATGTTGTAGTATATGGAAGGGAGTATGCAGACAAAATCATATGTATAACCTCCATAACTCACATTTAGCGGTTTGTCCTATTATGATATGTATGATGGATATTATAGAAGAGATTTGTTTATGCGCAACTAACATTTATATGAATAAATATTAATGTTATGTGATTATTGGGCCAAGTGGAAAAATATTAATTTTTTTATAATTATTTTTGTGACCCAATAAACTTAAGGCCCATAATTAATATTTAATGAAAGACAAATCATGTCCCTTGGGTCAGTTACTTGATGGATGTATCAGATTAAGTGAGAACCTCTATAAATTGGTCATCTCCCCACCCATTAGGGTTACCGTATTTTTTATTCTAAAGCAAGGGGCGAGAAATAAATTTTAATTAACGCTACCGCTTCACGATAATGACTTCCGCTTCAGGTATATTTTTTTCTGTAACGATTATATTTAATATTTTCATGTTCAAAATTCTGGTATGCATTAACTTTTATGTTTACATTTAAAACAATGTTATAGTTAATTACACTAAATACTTTGTAATGTGATATTCATATTTTTAAAGAAACACTAATACCTTTATGACATGAAAATCTTAAAAAAGAAAAATTAAAACCTCAACACTTCATTGATTTTCTCAACTTACATGCAATTGTTCTTATATATGGACAAAATTATCCTGATCTCGATCTCTCCACTCATTGAGTTGAGAATCATGAGATTTTTGGTCAAAATTTTAGTAAAGGTAAAAACATTAGGTGACACATTTATTCTAAGTTTTGATTGATAAAATTATCAAGTATCTATATTGATTATAGGTACCGTATGAAAATAGCCTTAAATGCGCGCAACCCAAAGAGGAATAAACGAATATTTTGTTCACAATCAAATTAAGAGGTAACTTTATCATTTTTCATAAGCGGCCACGGGCACTAGTGACCAAATTATATAAATTAATTTACATTTGAACTAATTTAGGAACATTAGCGGACCTAAAATTTGTGACGGAGGTAAATTATGTACAAAAGACAGAGTAAAAACAATTGATAGACAATGGATGACAAACGTCTTCTAAAAAAACTCTTATTAATATTTTAACTCCTAGAAGGAAATTTTTGAAAATGAAAGGTTAACTTGAAAACACAGTTTGATAGCAACTCAACTCATATTTAATTATGAACTGGTGGTGTCGAAGAACCTCAATGACAGAAGTTATAAACAATTGTAAATCAAATTACTAGGTAAAGTAGATGGAAAATACTTTCATTACCTACAATTGATATTTACACCAAAAAAAGCAATTTAACTTAAAGAATACATCTCGTTTAATCGTAGTTAATTGACGAAAGTTCCTATGCAGATATACACATTACACTAGTAGTTTAATACAAACATTGAGGGCAGATAAATTGTTTTTCACAGCTAGAGGTTATAACAGAAAAATCAAAGAGATGGTGACTCACAGCTTCTTCGGAGGGTTGTTACCTATTGTATTGTATCGTACTGTTATTTTAAATACAATATTTATTTTGGTTGTTACTTAAATTTTATTGTACCATATCATTAAATTCGTCGTTACGTAACCGACGAAATATGTCACTTTATGTAACAACCAATTTGGTATAGTTGCATCGTTATATTTTTTTTCTCTCTCATCTCACCCTTCATTATTATTAAATAATTTTATTTTATCATTTACCCTACCTTTTATATAATAAATTTACATTGTATCATAATTTTTCTTTTCTAATATTGCAAGTTTATTCTTCATATTGCGGGTGTGTGATATCATGAAACAACATCAAACGATAAAATCTATCCAAATATTGTATTCATCAAATGATACAATACAATACAATACAATTTTATACGGTCAAAATCGGGCTTGCCCTTTGTATGACTAATCGAGACTGGAACATGATAGGCCAAAGTTCAAACTCGTGTTATATTGAACCATAGTGCGCATTGGATCGCCGAGCTCGTGAACAAGAGACCGTTCAAGAGCGAGATCAGCCAAGATCGAGACCGAGCAAGATAGAGATCGAGTGAGACCGAGAAAAACTTACCGAACCAAATAACGGAAAGCTAAAATATCCACAATCGTGCGAGGATCACAACGGAAATTCCGACACGTATCAAGAAGAGGCCGATTAATTAGCCAATCATGAGATTTCTTACAGTATTTAGAATTGTATCAAGAGTAGGATTTCCCTACTATATAAAGGGGGTCTGATAATTTGTAGGACAGATCACATTTACGCAATACAAAGTAATATACTACCTTCTTCTAGCTTTCAATATCTTGTTACTCTGTTCTTATATCAGTTGAATCTTCGCTTGGTTCGAGGGTGATCAAACACGAGAGCCAAGGCTATTCGATTCATTTGGTTTGCATTTACTTCTTTTATAGTCAATTTTAATATTAATATATACATTTTCTCAATTTGATCCAACTTATATTATGTACCCTTAAAACCACGTATAAATTCAATTGTTATCCGTTTTTAGGGTAAAAGTTTGGAGCCCACCGTAGGGCTAAGGGTAATAGTGATTGCATGTACTAACCTTCATAAAACACACTACTTTACACTTGTTCTTGTGAGTATCTTTGATTCTAGAATCAACATGTCGAACTCTCAAGAAACACTCGTACACGTGGATAATGACTTCGGTCATCATGATGAAAACGAAAACATAGCACCAGGGAACGACGTACCTCCAATTGGCTTCGATGGAGTCCTGACCGTAGACCCAATCGACATAAGCTCCAATGTTGCGCATTAATGCAAATTTGGCCATAGATCCCCGAGAGTAGCAACCCCAGGGATGTTCAATCGGCCGCACAGAGCACACATGGCAGCGAAAAATGCGGAATCAGCCTTCGGATGATCTTCGAGATATTGCAGGCTCAACAAGCCGCAATAGCACAACGCTAAAACTAGAACCATGCACCAAGCAGGACCGAACCCGAGCCGTCCCAGGAAGTTGTTCACAGGGTCGAATTGTGTCAAGGAAATCGAATGGAAATGAATCAGGGACTGATCACGCGATCATGAAGTTGCTTCAGGAGCTAATGAAGCGAGTTGAGTCAGGGAAAAAGAAGATCGAAGCAAACGACAAGAAGGTGGAAACCTATAATTCCAAAGTTGATTAAATCCCGGGGGCACCACCAATATTGAAGGGTTTGGATTCCAAAATGTTCGTACAAAATCCCTTCCCCTCGAGCGCGGATCCCAAAACGATCCCCAAGAAGTTCTGCATGCCCGATATTCCTAAGTATAATGGAATGACCGACCCCAATGAGCATGTCACCTGTTACATATGTTTAATTAAAGGGAATTATCTGGAGAACGACGAGATCGAATCTGTGTTACTAAAGAAATTCGGGGATACCCTGTCAAAGAGAGCGATGATATGGTACCATAATTTTCCACCTAATTCTATTGATTCAATTTACATGCTTGTAGATTATTTTGTAAAATCACACGCCAGAGCCATTAATGTCGAGACTAGGAAGTCAGACCTTTTCAAGATAAAGCAGAAACATAACGAGATGCTCAGAGAGTTTGTATCTCGGTTCCAAATGGAACGAATGAACCTACCACCGGTCGCTGATGATTGGGTCGTTCAAGCTTTCACTCAAGGACTAAATGCATGAAGCTCAGTGGCTTCACAGCAGTTAAAGCAGAACTTGATTGAGTACCCGGTTGTAACCTGAGTGATGCATATAATCGGCCTCAATCGAAGATTAGAGTCGAAGACGACCAGCTGGGGGCTCCTTCCGCGTCCGTTTATCCTATCAGGCCCATTGAAAGAATCAAAAGGGACACTTATCGAGAACTAAGGTTGAACAGGGATCGATATCAGCTGTATAATAGAGATTGTAGGGCAAACGGACCTGGGCTCAACCCTGTACGAGGTGAAAGGAGAAATGATCGACGCGAGAGCTCTCGAGGGCTCATGAGCAAGAATGGTATCGATAGGCATACCAGACCTAAAGAAGCACCAATTGTCATAATATAACTTCAATGTTGGTGCATCCGCCACCGTATCAGCTATCAGACGCATCAAAGATACTAATGGCTTCGACCTCTACAGACCGACCCAGTCTAGAGAAATCCCAACCATATGTGCAAGTATCATGGCACCCATGGCCACAGAGTAGTAGATTGCAGATAGTTGAGAGAAGAAGTAGCCCGGTTATTTAACGACGAGCACCTTCGGTAGTTTATAAGTGATCGAGCCAAGAATCATTTCAGAAATAGAGATTCCAACAGACAAAACGAGCAAGAGGAACCGCAACACGTCATTCACATGATTGTCAGAGGGGTCGATGTTCCCTAAGGGCCAGTGTTAAAATTCACCAAGGTGTCGATAACAAGGGAGAAGTGAACTCAGTATTACATACCAGAAGGAACATTGTCCTTCAACGACGAGGACGGAGAAAGGATCATGCAACCCCATAACAATGCACTGGTAATATCTGTACTCATGAATAAAACTCAAATTAAACGTGTGTTAATCGATCCAGGCAGTTTGACCAACATCATCCGATCAAGAGTCGTAGAACAACTTGGACTACAGGATCAAGTTATGCCTACGGCTCGAGTGCTAAACGGATTAAACATGGCATGTGAAACTACTAAGGGAGAGATAACTTTGCCAGGGAACGTGGCCGGGACAATCCAGGAGACAAAGTTCCATGTGATCGAGGGTGACATTAGATACAACGCCCTGTTCGGGAGACCATGGATCCATAACATGAGGGCAATGCCCTCGACCCTTCACCAGGTTCTAAAATTCCCGACACCGGAGGGAATCAAAAAGTCTACAGGAGCAACTCACTGCAAAGGAAATGTTTTCCATTGACGAAGTAATTCCGGTATCGGCATTCTCATCGACGAAGGGGTCAAATTCGAAGGGAAAATAGGAGGCCAAATAGAAATCACAGACGCCGGCCTCAACCCAACTAGAGAAGCAGGGAACTGACGAAGATGATGATTATGAGGTCCCTCGATCCTTTATATCCCCTGATGACTCTGACGCTACCAAATCAACGATCGAAGAGTTGGAGAAAGTCATACTAATCAAACATCTGATCGAACGAAAGGTATACTTGGGCACGGGGTTAACACCCGAGCTTAGGAAGAAACTTATTAAATTTCTTATAGCTAACATGGATTGTTTCTCTTGGTCCCATCTCGGCATGATAGGGATCCCATCGTAGATCACCACCCATATACTAATCTTGGACCTGAAGTTCCATCTGGTGAAGCAAAAAAGAAGACCCCAGTCCCAGATCAAGCATGCTATCATCAAAGACGAGGTAACCAAGATTCTTAAAATAGGTTCCATTCGGGAAATGAAATACCCCGAGTGGTTACAAAACTTTAGTGGTAATCCTTAAGAAAGGGAATAAACTTAGAATGTGTGTAGATTACAAAGATCTAAATAAAGCATGCCCCAAGGATTCTTTTCCTTTTCCTAATATCGGTCGCATGATCGATGCCACGGCCGACCACGAGATCCTCAGTTTTCTCGATGCCTATTTCGGGTACAACCAAATACAAGTGAACCTGGGTGATTAGGAAAAAACCTCGTTCATCACTAAATATGGTACCTACTGCTATAACGTAATGCCATTTGGATTAAAAAATGCTGGTGCCACTTATCAACGCCTAGTAAATCGGATGTTCGAAGAACAAATAGGGAAATCTATGAAAGTTTATATTGATGACATATTAGTTAAGTCCCTGCGAGCAGAGGACCATTTGAAGCATTTGCAGGAAAACTTCAGTATATTGAGGAAATACAACATGAAGTTGAACCCGAAAAAATGCGCGTTCGGGGTTGGGTCAATCAAATTTCTCAGATTCATGGTATCCAACCGAGGAATCAAGATTAACCCCGACAAGATCAAAGCTATTGAGGACATCATGGTAGGGGTGTGCATTCGATTTATCGATTCGATTTTGACCCTTATCGATAATTACTTATCGATTATTGATTTGTACATATGCTTATCGTTATCGTTTCAATAAGGTTTCGATTTTTTCGATTTCGGTTTATCGATTTTTGGGGCTTATCGATTCGGTTATCGATTACACCAATAAGAAAATTTGCGGGATTCCACCAATAAGAAAATTTGCTAGCTCTAAGCGATGTTGTCATGTTTAGTACCCTTACTTAATATATGTATACTATGTGTAAAACATGTATAAATAGTGGATAGCTAATAGAGATAGACGACTAATCATTACTATATCATACCAAATGATACTACGATTAATTGATTTAATTCAGGCAGACTAATTATTCTTCAGCTCCTTACCTAACTGACCAAAAGAACTTCTACCAAATTACAATCAACTTACTGAGAGAACCCATTTGGAGATAGAGAATTACCAGATCTGTGGAAGAAACCGAGAAAGGAGGAATTTTGAGTGAAGAAAATTTAAGGTTTCAGCAGTTCAGCTCTAAAGGGACAGGAGGGTATGGCCGTAGGGGAAAATCTTGAGGCAGAAGCAGCGTGAAGACTTGAAGAGGAAAGAAAATAATAGGTTAGGGAAAATTAGAAAATAATAAGGGTAGAGAAAATGGAAATAATAAGTTAGGGTAAAGAAAACCACGGCAAAAAAATTTTTATTTCTTATCGATTTATCGATAAATCGATAAGCGAAGTGGACAAAATCGAAATCGAAATCGATAACTCGATAAAAAAAATTTCGGAATCGAAATCGAAATCGATAAATCGATATTGATAAATCGATAACAAATAATCGATTCAATTTATCGATAAACCGATTCGAATGCACACCCCTACATCATGGTAGTAGACAACGTAAAGGTCGCACAGAGGTAAACCGGGCGCATAACCGCCTTGGGGCGTTTGATCTCGAGGTCCTTCGACAAGAGCTATTAATTTTTCTCGTTGCTGAAGAAGAAAAGTAACTTCTCGTTGACTCTAGAATGCCAGCTGGACTTGGAAGAGCTAAAACGACACTTATCGAGCCCACCCCTACTTCACACGCCGAGGGCAGATGAACTGTTGTACTTATATTTGGCAGTATCAGAGATAGCGATAAGTGGAGTCCTAGTCCGGGAAGAACAAGATACGCAATTTCCAACTTATTATATTTGTTGGACCTTAGGTGAGGCCGAAACTATGTACCCCCACCTAGAAAAGTTGGCGCTCGCTTTGATAAGCGCCTCTAGAAAACTAAAACCATGCTTCCAATGTCACCCCATATGTGTTATAACGTCTTACCCACTTCGAAATAATTTGCATAAGCCCAAGCTTTCGGGACGGCTGGCCAAATGGTGCGTAGAAATCAGCGGGTATGATATCGAATATCGACCCCGAACAAACATTAAGTCTCAAATTTTGGCAGACTTTGGGGATGACTTCACACCGGCCCTAGTACCCGAGTTTGAAAGAGATCTATTGATAAACTCGGGTACGTCCTCAGGAATCTAGACCATCCGAAAAGAGATCTATTGATAAACTCGGGTACGTCCTCGGGAATCTGGACCCTCTTTTCGGACGGTGCTTCGAACGTAAAAAGGCCTGGACTCGGCATCTTGCTAAAACTACCCACATGCAACGTGGTTAGACAATCTATTAGAACTGTGAAATTGACTAACAATGAGTCTGAATATGAGGCCATGATTGCAGGTCTTGAACTAGCCAAAGGCTTGGGAGCGGAGGTGATCGAAGCTAAGTGTGACTCCCTCCTCGTGATGAATCGGGTTAACAGAACCTTCGAAGTTAGGGAAGAACGAATGCAAAGATATCTAGATAAGGTACAAGTAACTTTGCACCGATTTAAGGAGTGGACTTTTCAATATGTGCCTCAAGACTAGAATAGTGAGGACGATGCCCCCGCAAACTTAGGGTCATCGATCGAGGACAACGAGCTCAATTCGGGGGCCATCGTACAACTCCTGAGGTCAGTAGTCGAAAAAGGCCACACCGAGATAAACTCCACAAGCTTAACCTGAGATTGGAGAAATAAATACATAGAGTTTTTCAAAACCGGAAAGGTTCCCTCATATCAAAGAGAATCGAGGGCCCTGCGCACGAAGGCAACACGATTCACCTTGTCCGAAGACGGAACCTTGTTAAAAAGAATGTTCGATGGTCCACTAGAGATATGTCTGGGACCGGGAGATACCGAGTATGTTCTGAAGGAAGTTCACGAGGGCACTTACGGAAATCATTCCGGTGTCGAATCATTGGTCTAGAAGGTAATTAGAGTCGGCTATTGATGGTTCGACATGGAAAAAGACGCGAAAGAGTTTGTTCGAAAATGTGACAAATGCCAAAGACATGCACTGATGATTCACCAACCAGGAACTACTTCATTCGGTCTTGTCACCATGGTGATTCATTAAGTAGGGAATGGACATCGTTGGCCCTCTTCCATGGGCACCAGGTAAAGCTCAATTTATTTTATTTATGACTGACTATTTTTCTAAGTGGATTGAAGCACTAGCCTTCAAGAAATTTAGGGAGAAATAAGTCATAGACTTCATTTGGGATCACATCATATGTCGATTCGGGATGCCATCCGAAATTGTGTTTGATAACGGGAAACAGTTCATTGGCTGCAAAGTAACCAAATTTCTCAAAGACCATAAGATCAAAAGAATCCTTTCAACACCTTATCATCCTAGAAGGAACGGGAAAGACGAGTCGACCAACAAAACCATCATCCAAAATCTTAAAAAGAGGCTAACCGACGCCAAATGAAAGTGGAAGGAAATTCTGCGCGAAGTTCTTTGGGCATACCGCGCGACCTCGAAATCCAGTACCGAGGCCAAAGAAATTATGCGCGAAGTTCTTCGGTCAAATTTGGAGAATCGAGTATCAGGTTCTGATATGCAACAAATGTATCAAATGACAAGGCCATGAATACGAGCCTAGAACTATTGGATGAAAGGCGTGAAGCCGCCCTCATCCGATTGGCCGCCCAAACACAACGGATCGAGAGATACTACAATAGAAGAGCCAATATTCAATATTTTGACGTCGGGGACTTAGTGCTAAGTAAAGTCACCCCAATCCGAAAGAAGGGAAATTGAGTCCGAATTGGGAAGGACCGTACCAAATTCTCGAGGTCACCGGGAAATGGTCCTACAAGTTCGGAACGATGAATGGAGAATAACTACCGAGCAATTGGAACATATCTCACCTAAAATGGTATTACTGCTAAGGTACGGTCCCTTCCATTTTCCTTTTTATTTCAGACTAACACTTGCAGGTGGCCAACAAGAAAAGACGATGGATTTTTCAGTGAACGGCACGAAGTCTTTAGGTCTGAAAGCACGTGTTGCACTCTTTTTCCCTTAGACCGATTTTGTCCCAACTGAATTTTTCGGTGAGGTTCTTAACGAGGAAACAATGAATTATGCTAACTTAGAATTAAGACCGACTATGAATCGGCAACAAAGATCAATTCAACAATATCTGAGGTTACTTTACAATCAACCTCAAATATTGGGGGGTTGCCCATGGATATGCATTACCTTTGAATATCAAATCTAGAGAGGAAACTACTTCATAAAGGAAGGGTATTGATAGATAGGATTCATTGTTAGGGACAAACGGTCAAAACGAATCGTGCCCACGTAGATTGCTCGAGCCCTGGCGCAAAACATGTACGCATG
The DNA here is from genome assembly GCA_005239505.1 of Nicotiana paniculata. Classification (NCBI taxonomy): domain Eukaryota; kingdom Viridiplantae; phylum Streptophyta; class Magnoliopsida; order Solanales; family Solanaceae; genus Nicotiana; species Nicotiana paniculata. The sequence continues at coordinate 13,866 of ML323359.1, read as the reverse complement.
TATGACTATTTTGATCGAGAATAAAAAGAAGTAGTTTCCTTGCAATCATCTTATGTTTTAAAAATTTTCCTCTTTACATCCCTTAAAGAGCTTCGTACTTCCGAAAATAATAAGCCCAAGGGCAAAACTTAATCGGAATACGAACGACCACTCCCTCATCGGGGACTGCCATCCAACTCAAACATCCCAAGTCATCAAGTCTCAGGGGGAAAAGACCTATTAGGCAACTCCCCGATTCCTAAAGGCCACAGCCACCCCACTCGAGGACTATTATCTCGGGCAAGCTAGGATAACTCGGGAAAACGAGCCCAATGGGAAGCTCCTGATCTAAAAGGCTACGGCCAATTTAACACGGATCAGAGACATCTGGAATCCGTAACACAAATAGGCCTTCGAAAAATAAAAAAATTCTTTCACAATCGGTTCTAAAGGCTACCCTCAGCAATAACACCTTAACCTAGAAAGGCAATAAAAGCCAGGTTTGTTAGAATCCTCGAACACAACCTTATTGTTTCATGGTAAGGCATTTCAACCTCTGTGAATACAAGAGTAATAAAGCAAAGGAAAAATTTAGAGCCGAAAGGGGAAGAAAAGCCTTATATATATATATACAATAGTTTTTTACAAAAGCAGATCGGTCTAATACAAAAATTTACAACGGCCAAAACGGCCCTAGAAAAGATGTAAAAGAAAGCCAAAAATATAAAGGCTTAAGTGGCCTGGTCTTCATCGGAGGTAGCATCTCCATCCTCGGGGTCTTCCCCCTCTTCGGATTCACTTAAGCTCTCGGAGTCTTCCTCAGAAAAGGCTAGCTTCCGGGCCTTGGCTTCCTCTGCTTTGGCATTCTCGATTTCGGCCATAATATCGAAGCCCTGAGCATGAAATCCCTCGAGGGATTCCCTTCGAGCTTGCCATTATGCATGATCCACCATTCTCTTGACCTTTTCCTGGATGGCCTCGAAATCGACCTTAAACTGGGCCACTTTAGCATCAGCTTTGGTGTTGGCCACGGCCACCTCAGATCTGGCCACTTCGAGTTCATTGGCCAAGTTTGACTTGTCGAAAACAGTCAAGTCCAACTGATATTGAAGCTCCTTGATTTTCTCGATCTGCACCGAGGCCTTCTCTTTTGCAGCTTGGAGCTAGGTCTTGACCGACTCCAATTGTGCTTGGACAGTTTCTTTTTTCGAGGCTAAGGTGTCCATATTCTTCTTAAATTCTTCATCCTCGACTTGTATTGTATATACTTGTTTCTGAATCTCCCCGATCTGTTCGAGCCTCTGCCAGACTGAAGGATCGGATCGTTAGTTACTATCTCCAATTCATATTCACTATTGTGAAGCACTCGGAATACCTGCTCAGCCATCTCGGCATGCTCGTCCCAAGACGTTACTAAATCGGCCTGAAGCTTCTCACTGAGAAGCTTGTAGGTGTCACTTTTATCAGTGAGTCCCGAACCTCGGCTTCATGATGAGTTAATTCGTCCCGATATCGAAGGAAAGCCTTGTGATGCAGCACCGAAGCCTGCAAACATAAGGTAATATGTTGTGGTTATTTACAACTTTAAAAGTTAGAATATATGAGAAAGAAAGACACGTGAATTTACCCGATTTAATGATTGTTGAGCTTCATTGAATAGGCACGGGGTTTCCGCCTCGTCCATCACTGCTTGATCTTCTTCGGTCACCAAACACCGAAGGTAACTAGCGACCCCCATGGGAGCAAAGAAAACACGGGCGTCCTCCGGGATAGAAAAAGCTATTGACCGACTTTGGTCAGGATTAACACTTGGGGCCGGGAATCGACCCACCAGTTTTGGGCCTGATGAAGACCGGATGGCACACGATGACGTTTCCTTCCTTGGTACCGGCAAGTCATCGAGCCCGGTGACGTCTCCCAAAGCAGCGGACTCAACCCCATCCAAGAATCCGTGGATATCGTCACCCCCTAAGGACTCAACATACCGTCCTCACGGATCATGGCATCCAAAATCTGAGGAGACCCGCTAATGTCGACTGCTCCGAGTTTTTCTAACGGGGAACTTTCCACAGCTCGAGAACCATCACCCCCAATCTCTCTATCGACCCCCCTAGCTAGGATAGAATGGGAACGACCCTTTCTGGCTCAGAGACTTCAGCTAGATCTCTTTCAAGTTTCACCGACCTCCTCATGTCGGGATGTTCAACTTCAGTGCCCGCTGGTTCGAGAACTTTATGTATGGTGACACCGGCCCGCACATGGGTCACCAGTTTGGAATTATCTTCCTCCTCCTCCTCCTCTTCTTCTTCTTCTTCTTATTCTTCTTGTTCTTCTTCTTCGGAATTAACCCTTAATCGGCGGATTGAGTCTGAAGGCATAGCACCAGTATCCCCGTTGGGCTTGCGAGACCTCCTCGCCGGTCTTTTCATTTCAAGCCCAGGGAACTCGAAGCCCCTTTCCTCTTCTTCTCTTTGGCCTGCTTCGGAGCAGGTGGTTGGGGAAGGACTTATTTGTCGCCAGATGGGGGCCTTATTTTAGCATCCTTCCCGAGGCCTACAAAGGAAAAAAGACGAGTAAGAACGAGAAGAAGCCCGAACGATAACCGTTCTAAGAAAGTAACTTACCGTGATTGCGGGCCTCCCATCGACCCTTCAATAACTCCATCCAAGCATGCTCAGAGTATGGTCTATGTGACACCAGGCCCTCGACCCATTGCTTGAGTTCCAGAATTGGGTCCGGCATCTGGGCCACAGCTGCAACACCAAAAACATATATGAGGAAAGAAGATAAGGAGTAAAACATCAAAATTTAACATTCAAGGCAAAGTACTACTTACAATTCATGTTCCATTTCTCAGGAAACGACATGTATTCAGCAAGGATCAGGTCCGAAGTCCTTATTCGTACAAATCGGCCCATCCAACCTCGGTCACGAGCCTCGTCTACGCCCGAGAACGGGGCCTTGTTGTCCTGGCGAGCAAGCTTGATTAGCCCTCCTTGATATAGTCGGGGACTGTAAAGGCGCATAAGGTGATCGAGGGTGAAAGGACATCCCTCGATTTTGCTTACGAAGAATCGGAGGAGAATCACTATTCTCCATAAGAAAGGATGGATCTGGCCTAGGTTCACGTCCTACCTCTTGCAGAAGGAGACGATGACAGGGTCTAAGGGACCCAACGTAAAGGGGTAAGTGTAAACACTTAGAAAATCCTTCACGTGGGTAGTGATCTATTCCTCGAGTGAATGAACTACCACGTGCTTATTGTTCCAGTTGCAGTCCATTTTAACCTTGGCGAGGAGGTCCTCGGTGATTGCATATGTACCTCGAGACCGGCTCACATCGGCCCGGTACCGAGGAGGTCTTTTCGACCTTAAAATCATTAACAGTTGGGCACCCTTACAGATCGAATTCCTCAGGGTAAGGCTTCGATGCAGCCTCACCACCGGCGGATTGCGATGAAGAAGGGACCTTCTTTTGCGGTACGGTTTTGGAAGTTTTCGTCATTGATGAACATGAGAAAAGAGAATTAAGATACTATGCGGTTTGATGATAGTTTAAGAAATTTGGGTGCAAAAGTTGTAAAGCAAAAGGAATTTTGAAGAAAAAGCAAGAGTAGGAAGAGCTTTGAAAAGTTTGAATGAGAAAAAGCTAGGGTACTTATAGCTTGCTGGTGACGGTTCAAAATCGGTAGTGGCCGACCAGCGGTTGACATGCATTTAATGCCTTGGTAACTGGACCGATGGGACGTTTCATATTCCATTCGTCGCTTGCGTCATAGTCGGGTTCGTCGTTTACGTCATTACCCATCAAGGCGTAGCTCGGAAATTCATAACGTTTCTCGTCATCTTCTTTCCGAGAAACAAGGGGACTATTTATATACAGTCAAAACTGGGCTTGCCTTTCGTATGACTAATCAAAGACTGGAACATGATAGGCCAAGGTTCAAACTCGTGTTTATATCGCACCATAGTGCGCATTGGATTGTCGAGCTCGTGAACAAGAGACCGATCAAGATCGAGATCGGCCAAGATCGAGATCGGCCAAGATCGAGACCGAGCAAGATAGAGATCGAGGAAAGCTTACCGAGCCAAATAACGGAAAGTCAAAATATCTGCAATCGGGAGAGGATCATGGCGGAGATCCCGCCATGTATCATGAAGAGGCCGATTAATTAGCCAATCATGAGATTTCTTACTGTTTTTAGAATTGTATCAAGAGTAGGACTCCCCTGCTATATAAAGGGGGTCTGATCATTTGTAAGACATGTCACATTTACGCAATACAAAGCAATATACTGCCTTCTTCTAGCTTTCAATATATTGTTATCCTGTTCTTATATTAGTTGAATCTTCGCTTGGTTCGAGGGTGATCGAACTCGAGGACCAAGGCTATTCGATTCGTTTGATTTGCATTTACTTCTTTTACAGTCAATTTCAATATTAATATATACATTTTCTCAATTTGTGCCAACTTATATCACATATCCTTAAAATTATATTTAAATTTAATTATTATCTATTATTAGAATAAACAACAATATAATATGTTACATTATGAAACGATATGTAACAACCCTCCAAATAAACTGTCAGGAAAAAAGATAGAAAATCAAAGGAGATAAAGCACGATAATTTACTTTAAGGAATTCTTTATACATGAAATTAACTATTGGTTTTAGGTAACAATATTTCAAAGTAGAATGATGCCTCGTCAGTCCGATGGTTCGTCATACTCCATAATATCGGATAGCTCTTCACTGCTTTCTTCTCTGAAGTTACTTATGCCTTTTGGACTTGATCAAAAGTTACGAACTTTTACTTTTAGAAATTATCTTTCGTTATATTAATATATCTAATATTGAAACACCCTTGAATAGTTATATACTTTTGTCAGGAATATTGTTTCTTCATAAAACATCTAGACTCTAGTGATATTGTTGTGTTATGAATCATAAGAAAACGGGGGAACACAACCCTTTATAATTGTATAAATAAAAAATTAATTTTATACAAATTTCTTAGTTGTAAAAATAAAAATCTCTCCGTTTTTTCTCCATTCGTTTTTAGATTTTCTAAGCCAAAGGCATTTGGTAGAAAACAATGCCCCAAAATATAACCCAATAAAAATGGTGTCAATCATCTGTTGTGATACATTATTAGTTGGGTTTATATGAAATAATATATTAATAATAAGAAAAAGATAGTACCAAACTAAAAACTTCATAAAACGGCGCTGTCATCAATTTCTCTGCGCAAGTACATCTTTATATCGAGGTAAAATGCTTTTTTCGCTCTTTATAAATTTATTTTTAATTTTTTTTATCCTAATTTTTTATTTACACACGAAAATTTTTATTTTACACATAAAAAATATTAAAAAATTATTTTTTTTAAATTTAAAATTATAAAGGGACGTAGTGTATAAATAATAATTATTTATATTTTGTTTATGAAAATGACAAATATACACAACAGTCGGTGCGCAAGACGCGTCCCCTGTTTTAACCAACTCATTGGGAAGGTGAAAGGCCAATATCTGCCATGTGCAAGCGGATATTGCGCTGTGTTTGGCCATGTGGTGGTTCTGATTGAAGACGTGGCACCTTGCATGGATCCAAAAGTTGACCAGTCACATATATTTTAGCATTTAGAGCTCGTTTGTTACGGGGACTAAATTAGTCGGGATTATAATTTTTGGATTAAAATTTCAGGATTAGTTTATACCATATAAAAGATGGAATACAATAATCTCATATTTAATGGGATAATATGGGATATGATGAGATATTTTGGATTAAGTTTGTGATTAAATTTATACATTGTTTGATTAGAGATATAAATTTATTCTCATATTTTTATATCCCAACAAAATGGAATATAAATTTAATCTCATATTTTTATCTCATCTTATATCTTGTATCAAACGACCCTTTACATAATTATAATATCGATAGTGACGTTGTCAAAATTTTTATTAGGAATAAATTTTTTCAAGAAAATAGAGGAATTAAACAAGAAAATATCGTAGGTTGGAAAATAAGCCTGCTGAAGCTAGTCACCCCAGTAACCAACTTGTGGAAAAAGGAAGCAGGAGCATATCCCGTACATAGGCTATGGGCACATGACTTTCACATTGCTTTGAATAAATAACCGTACAATCAAGTGCATTATCCTGTTTTTTTGGAACATGAGCGCTAACTAGGGACGAATATGGCATGTGTCAAGCGGTTACACGTGATACTGCTTTGTCGTAATTTTATTTAATATATATATATATATAAATAATATAAAAATAAAAATATTAGATATAAATATAAAAAATAACTTTATTCATTTTTTTAAATTTTGACACCGCTTACCTAAAATCTTATGTATGTCCCTCGTGCTAACAGATAATATTAGAACAACAACAACAACCTAGTAAATTCTCACAAATAAGGTCTGAAAAATATAGTGTGTACGCAGACCTTACTCTTATCACGAAGAAGTAGAAATAAATAATATTTGATTGATATCAAAAAAATATGTACATAAATACCTAGTTTAACGAAGAAACCATGAGTTCATGTGCCCCATAATTTGGGGTATAAATCTGTCTTTGTCACTCATACCTTGTATTTTTATCCCAAGAAAATTATTAAATATATATAAAATAAAAAAATAATTTTTGATTTTTATTAAATTAGATAGAATGTAATAAAATTGTGAATCTGAATCCATAAAACTTAGGAAAAAGGGTCAATTGTACCGCTTTACTTTCGAATATTGTCTACATTTAACCTCTGTAATACTATCCAACAAAATTTACCCCTAATGTTATACTAACTGGCCAAATTTACCTCTATCATCAGCCAACATTTAAAAATTACCCCATGGTTTATTAAGTAATCCAAAATCTCTTAAATGCTTTTATATAAATCACGTGTTGTTCTTCTACCTCCATTGTTTTCAAAAATTACTATTGACGTGAATGTTAAAGTTACTAGACTTACAAATTATTCATAATTTTCTTTTTTTAATTACCAATGCACTCGCATCTCTTCTTGTAATAATGGGTTTGGAATTGGCTTAAAAGTTTATTTATTTTTCAGTCATATACACACTGTAGAATTCAGTGAGTCTATTTATTGTGTATTATATGCAGCTGATCATCATGTATGTACATGTATATTCATATATATATTTTATCATTGTCTAGTTAGTATAGAGTTTGATCGACTAACTTAAGAGTGCCCAATGTGTAGACATTTGATTAAAGGCAAGTGGAATTCAAAATGTAAAATCTCTGAGGAACTTCAACTTCAATCACTAATACTTGCAAAGTCTCCATACATTTGGTGCAACGAATTCATTAAAATTGGGATGTTGTAAATACTTTTAGAATTTAGAAAAGCTACTTAAGTTAGATTTTTCAATTTACTATACTTTGTTTATTAACAGTTGTATTATTTAATATATTTTTTTGCTCTTATTTTTTTTCTCCAATTCAGAAAGTAGTAAATGTCAATTATTTCGAAAATAGTAAACCATAAGGAAGAATCAGTAACTTATTTAAAATGGTTTGAGAGATTCGGGATCACCTGACGGGCTAAGGGGTAATTTCTTAAAATTTACTGATTGTAGGTATAAATTTGGGCCGATAGTTTAACGATAGATGTAAATTTGGCCCGAAAGTATAATAAAGGTTAAATGTAGATAATATCTTGAAGTAGAGAGCTATATTTGGCCCTTTTCCCTAAAACTTAAATCCCGACTCTACCTTTGAAAGGGAAAATGGCCAAATATATCCCTCTACTTTCAGATATTATCTGCATTTAACCTCTGTTATCCTATCGGACCGAATTTACTCTTACGACTATATTATCGCGCTAAATTTATCCTTATAATCAACAAACTTTAAAAAATTATCCCTCAGATCGTCAGGTGACCCAGAATCTCCCAAATCATTTTAATTAATTTACTGATTCTTTTTCTTGGTCCACTATTTTCAAAATAATTGGTATTTACTACTTTTTGAATTGGAGAAAAAAAATATTAAATAACACAACAGTTAATAAACATAGTATCGTAAATTGAAAATTCTAAATTAAGTAGCTTTTCTAAATTCTAAAAGTATTTACAACATCCCAATTTTAATGAATTCGTTGCACCAAATGTATGGAGACTTTGCAAGTATTAGTGATTATAGTTGAAGTTCCTCGGAGACTTTACATTGTCGAATTTCACTTTACTTTAATCAAGTGGCTACACATTGTACACTCGTAAGTTAGTCGATCGAGCTATACTAACCAGGCACCGTAGAATCAAGGGATAATTTTTATATGTTTGCTGATTGTTTTACCAAAAAAAGTGTTAACCTTTTCTTAAAACGAATTAATAGAAAGATGGGGGATAAATCCTAATCAAAGATAATTAACTGTAGATCGAAGAACATTAAGTAGGAAAAATCGGTAATGGTTAGATTTATGAACCCGTCGAGATGATAAAAGATGTCAAGTGAAGATAATGGGTTTACATTCTCAATGTTGTTATTCTACAATACGCTATAAAGAAGAACGAGAAATTGTCCCGTTTGACAACTATGGACCATCTCTTTGTTGATTTCATGATGGAGATTGCAAAGGTTTGGAACAATGTTTTGAACCTTCTCTTGAGTTTCCCTTGGATTCCCTTCAGAGGAGGTTCTTCAAGAAGAATAAAAAAGAAAAGTCCCCCCCCCCCTCATTCTTTTATNTATATATATATATATATATATATATATATATATATATATATATATATATATATATACTAGATGCTCCCCCTGGCCTAGTGGTCCTTAGCCGGGGTGCTTTATTCTGCTATTTATACTTTAGGTTGGCCTCTCTAGACGCCTTGGTGTGGGCCTAGCCGTAAAGGCTTTCTGATGATTCGATCTCGGCCATGGCCAAAATGCTCGTCGTTACGGTGTCTTGCGTGTATCATCACGGCTTAATCACCTTCTTTCCGTTCCCTTCTGATGCCTTCCTTACATGGTAAGATTTCGACCCATACAGTTAGTCCCTTCGCCTATTGCGGTTGCCTTTGGGCAAGCACGATAAGCGGACCTCATCAATTCGAGAACTTTTAGAAATCTGCACGTTTTGGTTGACGGGCGAGCACCTCTTAGTGGGGTGATGATGTGACATTTCGAAGGCTTCATCAGAACGGTGTGTCAGTTGAAATGACATTAAGTTCGCCAGGTGTCATTATAGCACACATTCATCGTATGTCGCATCGTTTCTCGGCCTCTCCCATTAAGTTCGAAGGCTTTCTGATGATTCGATCTCGGCCATGGCCAAAATGCTCGTCGTTATGGTGTCTTGCGTGCATCATCACGGCTTAATCACCTTTTTGTCGTTCTCTTCTGATGCCTTCCTTACGTGGTCAGATTTCGACCCATACAGTTAATACCTTCGCCTATTGGGGTTGCCTTTGGGCAAGCACGATTGGCGGACCTCATCAATTCGAGAACTTTGAGAAATCTGCACGTTTTGGTTGACGGGCAAGCACCTCTTAGTGGGGTGATGATGTGACGTTTCAAAGGCTTCATCAGACCGGTGTATCAGTTGAAATGACATTAAGTTCGCCAGGTGTCATTATGGCACATATTCATCGTATGTCGCATCGTTTCTCGGCCTCTCCCATTATTTTTTGAAAATGAGGCACTTCATTTCTCGAACCAGCATATTTATGTGTCTATAAATAAGAGAGTTTCTAATCTGAATGTAGTGTTTCCCAAATCATTGACAAGTAGACCCTAAAAACGTTTTCTCTTTTCACCCAGTTCTTCATATTTCTTTCTTCTTCGCCGGAAATCCCTGTGGTTGTTACCCTTCTTTCCTTACGTTTACAATCTGTATAATCGCTTAAAGTGATGGCCAATACTTCTTCTAACCCTGACCGAGGCGCTGGTGCTCCGATGCCGAAAAATAGCATGCCTCCCTTAAAGAGGGAGCGAGTTTGGTGGAGGACGAGAGTCTTCCGACGGTGGATGGGGTGGTGCCCCGCCCGAGGAAGGCAAGGACGGACTTTAAAAGTGTTGCCGAAGATAAGTCTTAACCAGTGCTTTCTACGATAGATGCCGCAACGCTCGCGATATTAAATTCAAATGGAGAATCCCTGAGCATATAGAACTCGTTCCGGCGGGAGACGATATAGCGCAGATACACCGCCCGAGGTACTGTGCGTTCAACGCGTACCCTTTTATTATTGGGTACACACTTCCCCTTCCCTCACTGGCGGCAGACTTCTGCTGCTTCTACGAGGTGTGCCCGACTTAACTCACCTCGTACATATACAAACTCTTCTTGATGCTCATCAAGTATGCGGAGTTAGCTGGCCGTGGAGTTTCGCTTCAACACTTGTTGCATCTCTTCGTCCCCAGCTTCCATAGAGGCACCATGCTACATCTTCGTCACCGAGGTACTAAGAGCTTGTTGATCGGAATGGATGACAAAACCAATCCGCTTCTGAGACAGCTTCTTCTACGGCCGCACGGAACACATGGTGTCTAACCTCGCTGTGTTCCCTGAGACGTGGAATTTTTCCCCTAGGTATTTATTTCCTTTTCTTTTTTCACTATGTTGATCGGTCATTTTTATGTAGTGATCTCGTTGATTGATTGTTCTTCTTGTGTTGTTGCAGCCGAGAGGTTACCCCCTCCGCAAGTTAATGATATTCACGGGTGGGTGAGCTCGGTTCTTCCTCATACTGTGGGAATTCGCGCATGGCCACATTTCCACAAGAGGTTTGGGCATAAACTTTCCGCCGGTAAGTCGCCTCGTCTTGGTCTTAGTCATTTTACCCTTCGCCCTGTATTTTCTTTTGCCTCATATTTTATTTCGAGTGTGTCCTGTTGATAGGTCGGAGAGGAGCGAGAAGAGAGCGCGCTCTCGCTCTTGCTTTTCGTCAACGACTTCCTCTACTAGGCTCGTACTTCGGGCGACCGCAAATGAGAGTGCTCGGAATCGGGCTATTTCGCACATTGAGTCTGCGTCCACATCTGGTTGTACCGAGGTTGACCCTCGGTCGGACTCTTCGACCTACAAGTTTGTTTGACGGGTGAACTCTCTCGTGAGGTTGGAGAAGAGACGCCGTCAAAGAGGCGTAGGATAACTTCGGAGGGAACGTATTTGATTGACGTGCCCTAGAGGGTTAATCTCGTCTTATTGGCGCATGAAACGGGGGGAGATGTCGCCCTGGGAGTGGAAGCGAGGTCCGATTCGTGCACGGAAGGGGCCGTTGTGGTATCAGGGCAGAGTTCGGCGGATGCCAGAATTATTCTGAGTGGACCCTCAACATCTCAACAGGCTCGCACCTCTTCTCTGGCCGGTGGGAGGTTGAAGGGTGTAGTGGTAGATGACTATGAGTCCGATATCAGACATCGACTCTGAGGTTATGAGAGTGTTCAAAGAAGGCTTTACCAGGGTCGATGTGACGGCGGGTGGTCTTTCCCGTGTGCTCGAAATCCCGTCGGACCTTAACTTGTTGGAGGATACGGTGGATTTGGTGCCCCAAATCTACCTTCTATGCTCCGCTGCCGAAAGCAAGTCTCTTTGGGAGATTAGCGACTCTGGTATGTCACGCGACGTGGCTGGGATGGCCTTGAGGGTGAGTTTCCTGTCTTTGCTTTCTTTGTTTTGTGTTTTTCGTTTTCGCTGATCCTTCCTCTCTTTTTTTGCCTTAGACTTACATGTTGGAGATTGAAAGGGCTCGTCAGGCCGAGACGCGGGCCGAAGTCTTTTTGAAGATGGTCGTGAAATACCGCTAGTATCGCATTAGGTGCCGGGAGATGCACATGCAGCTGAGTGGGTGGTGATGCTCGATCTCTCAGGGAGGAGTTGGACAAGAAGGACGAGGACTTGGTGCGGTCCATCCGCAGATGTAGTGAGATCGAGGGGCTGCTCACGGATAAAGACGAGGAGCTTGAGGTTGGCAAGGGTGTTGCCTCGGAGTGGAAGGACCTTCAGGCAAAGGTGTCATCCTTGCGAGCCGAGCTCGAGTATAATGCCACTAGAGTTGCTAGTCTAAGTTCGGAGTGTACCGAAAAGGTGACCGACTTGGAGAGGAAGGTGGCTGAGTTAGAGAGGGCCGAAGGGGCCCGGGTGGTTGTCGTGGAGAGGGCGGCAGCGCTGGAAGACAATGTGCGTGTCCTCAGGTCTGAGCGAGAAGCTGAGAGGGAGACGACCACGATGAGGGAGGCAAGGCTCGAAGAGCGAATCGGCGAGCTTGAGCGGTATGCCTGGAGCCTCGTTGACAAAGTGGCGGCTTTTGAAGCCGAGAAGGCGCAATTGTTGGCTCAAGCCCTTCCAAAATCTGCCTCTGTCGCTGTCCCCGTGTCACGTCCCTTTTTTCCTCTCCTTTCGGATCAGTAAGGGTTTTTGACATTATTGGGACAACTCGTTTCCTTTTGGAAAGGGGTAAGGAATTGAAGAGTCGCCACCTAACAAATTAAGGTGCATTAGGGAACCTACTAAGGGTCATTTACAAACACATATTAGATAGACAGAGATAGGGTAAGGGCTTGAAATTACTTCAAGGGGAAGGTGTTAGGCACCTCTCGAAGTCCACAACTGTGATTCCCGGCCAAAAAAACTTTGTGAATTTTAAAACAGGTAGCACACAAGCAATAAAAGCACATAGGTAAACAAATAAAGGTTTTTGTGAAGATTCACAGTCTAAGCACACATATGTGCTAAAGTTTAAAAGATTTAGAGTCTAGGCACACATATAAGGTTTTGAAAGAGTTATGATCTACACACACATATGTAAGGGATAGGAGGTCCTAGGTTGTTTATCCTATAGTATCACATCAGTACAATGCGCGGTAATCACTCCTCAGAAGAGGGGCTACACGTGGCATTAGCACACCGGCTATCATATCCATGTCTACCCTTCCCCGCCCCTTAGCGGTTATTAAGCGAGTTTATTTAACGACCTCTATGGGTGATGTTACCCATCCCTCCTTAATGGTCCTAGAGGAGATTAGGACCTCTGCTTAAAGGTAGTTCTAAACAGACCCCTAAGATTGAAAGGAGAAAATACTAGGCGACATGCAAGAACGGATAGGACTTGAACAGATAAAGGCAGGGAAAAACAATTAAGAGCCTTAGTGATGCGAGGCTAGAATTCATAGTTTAACATGTTATATGCCTTACATTTTATGTGAGTTAATGATAAAAATACACTTTTTATGAGATTAATGGAGTTTATTTCATGTGTAAGTGAATTGGAGATAGAAACCGAGCTAAATGGATGCAAATACGTCGAAAATATGCTTGAGAGGCGAAGAGGGAACACCCTGGCCTTATCCAGGCGTTTGCCTTCTAAAGCCAGGCTGGCAGGGCGTTAGGGGGGCGTTAGCCTCCTAAAGGCAGGCCTGGCTTGGCCTTATCCAGGCCTTAGAGCCAAAATGCCTGGTCTCCTAGTTCTGGTCAATTTCGAGTTTTGACGAGTTTAAGTGTTTCTCGGTTGAAATAGAAGTCTCCTACACGTTTAGGGTTTGTCCTAAACTTATAATTAGACCCAAAAAAACACAACTTAGAAGAGAGATTCGAAGAGGAGAAGGGATTCGNTTGTTTAGCTAACTTCTTTAATCTAGGGTTTTGGTAGAACCCGTTGGGGGATGAACTTATTTTGTTATTAATATAGTTCCGATTGGTTGATTAATCTCTAATTGTTCAACTACGTTCTTGTTGTAGTTAATTGAATGGTCATCAATTAGTTGTGCCTATTTATTATGTATCTAATTGAGAGAGAGTGCATATTTAGGTAGTTGTTTGTACAACATCACTCCCGGAGTATGGACGAAAGTCATAAACGAGGGTTTAGAGGTTGGATTAGAGATAACGATACCTCGGGTGCAATC